>JAIUZE010001922.1:0-11462 GCA_022085475.1 Heliosperma pusillum | reverse complement strand
CATTCTTACTATTCATTTCTAGATGGTTATTCCGGGTTTTTCCAAATCCCCATACACCCGGAAGACCAAGAGAAAACCACATTCACTTGTCCCATAGGAGTATATGCTTATAAGAGGATGCTCTTTGGGCTTTGTAATGCTCCGGGGACTTTCCAAAGATGTATGACGGCAATTTTTGCCGATTTTCTTGAGAAGAGTATGAAGGTCTTCATGGACGACTTTAGTGTCCATGGAGACTCATTTGATCTTGGGCTAATGAATTTGTCTAATGTTTTGCAAAGATGTGAGGAGTACAACCTCGTCCTCAATTGGGAGAAATGCCACTTTATGGTGGAGGAGGGGGTTGTGCTTGGCCACATCGTGTCTAAGAGAGGCATATAAGTTGATATGGCTAAGGTTTCGGTGATAGAAAATTTGTCACCCCCTACAAATGTGAAGGGAGTGAGAAGCTTTCTAGGCCATGCGGGCTTTTACCGACGTTTCATCAAAGATTTTTCTAAAATAGCCAAGCCTTTAACTTCTCTTCTTCTCAAAGACACACCATTTGTATTTGATGAATTTTGCTTGAGTGCTTTTTGTAGGTTAAAGGAGGCTCTTGTGACGGCTCCCATAATCCGCTCACCGGATTGGAGCCTTCCCTTCGAAGTTATGTGTGACGCCTCCGATTATGCGGTCGGGGCGGTGCTTGGCCAAGTTGTGGACAAGAGGCACCATGTAATCTACTACACAAGCAAAACTCTTGATCAAGCCCAAGTCAACTACTCTACGACGGAAAAGGAAATGCTAGCCATTGTTCATGCCGTGGAAAAGTTCAGGCAATACTTTGTTGGTTCTAAGGTTGTGGTATACTCGGATCACTCCGCTTTGAGACAATTGTTAGTGAAAAAGGATGCAAAACCAAGGCTCTTGAGGTGGGTTCTTTTACTTCAAGAGTTTGACTTGGAAATTAAAGACAAGGCGGGGTCGGAGAATGTTGTTGCCGACCACCTATCTAGATTGACTACCGAAGATCATGGGTTGAAGGATGAGCGTGGCCCGATCAATGAGTGGTTGAGAGAAGATAGTTTGATGATGATAGGTGGTAAATCACCATGGTTTGCGGACTTGGCAAATTTGATTGTGAGCGGGTTTATTCCGGAGGAGTTGGATGCTAGAGCTAGGAGGAAGTTGAAGCATGACTCAAAACGCTATTTTTGGAATGACCCACATCTTTTTTGCAAGTGTGGTGATGGCATGTTTCGAAGATGTGTTCCTAGGGAAGAGGGCATGGAGATAGTCGATAGAATTCACAACTCGGCCTATGGGGGCCACCTTGGTACATCTCGCACCATTGCAAAGGTGTTACAAGGTGGTTTCTTTTGGCCATCTATGTTCAAGGATATCCACTACTTTGTCAAATATTGTGATCGATGTCAACGAACGGGGAATATAAGTCAAAGAAATGAGATGCCCCTTCAAAACATTCTTGAGATTGAGCTTTTCGATTGTTGGGGAGTTGATTTCATGGGACCATTCCCCAACTCTTGTGGGAATGAGTACATTTTGGTAGCGGTGGACTATGTGTCCAAGTGGATTGAAGCCGTTGCCACCCCAACAAATGATGCTAAGGTTGTTATCAAGCTCTTCAAAAACACTATATTTCCGAGATTTGGGACCCCAAGGGTGGTGATTAGCGACGGGGGTTCGCACTTTAGGAAGAGCACTTTCAAGTTCTTACTTTCTTCCCATGGTGTCACTCATAAGACCGCTCTTGCCTACCACCCTCACACTAGTGGGCAAGTAGAGGTCTCAAACCGTCAAATAAAAGCTATCTTGGAGAAGACTACAAGCAAAGGTAGGAAGGATTGGTCTCAAAAGCTTCCGGATGTTCTATGGGCCCTTCGCACCGCCTTCAAAACTCCCCTCGGCACAACTCCCTACAAGCTTGTCTATGGCAAAGCTTGTCACTTGCCAATCGAGTTGGAGCACAAGGCATGGTGGGCCTTAAAAAAAATGAACTTTGACATTGATATGGCCGGAGAGCTACGTTTTCTCCAAATGAATGAACTTGAAGAACTAAGACTTGATGCCTACGAGAGCTCAAAGATCTACAAGGAGCAAACAAAGAAATGGCATGATGCCAAATTGGTTGATAAAGATGTAAAAGTGGGTGACCAAGTCTTACTCTATAATTCTAGAGTCAAGTTGTTTCCGGGAAAGCTACGCTCGAGATGGTCGGGTCCCTTCAAAGTTATCGACATTTCACCACATGGAGCTTTTGAACTTTGGAGCGAAGAAGGTGGTAATTTCAAAGTCAATGGGCATCGAGTGAAAAGATATTTTGATGGCGATGAAAAAGGGACGGTGGAAGTACTCTTCCTTGGGGATCCTCTTCCCGAGGAGGAGTCTTGTTTGTAAACTCTTGTGATTTGATAGGTTTGGTGGAGTCCCTCAACAACCACCAATTTTTTGTATATAGCTTGCATATTAGGAATAGTTGTGAAGATTTGGATTTGTGTACTCGGGTATTTCGTCTTTAGGAGGAAGATTTAGGTAGGTTTGAAGCACTTGTAGTCGGGTTTGGTTTGAAACCGTATCATTGGGAATATGTTGGTTGGGTGGATATTGTTGGTGACTTGGGTTTCTTTGGGAGTTTGTTGTGATTTTGAAGGCGAAGTGAAGAAATGGAGAAGTGCTCCAGGCCGGTCGACCGACAGCCGGTGTGCCGACCGGCCCAGAGCACTCTAGTAGCAAGTTTTTGAAGATGGTGAATTGAAGTGCAGGTATTCCAGGCCGGTCGACCGGCAGCCGGGGTGCCAACCGGCCTGGAGCACATTATCATAGAGGTTGGATTTTTGGAATTTTTTCGAGCTGCGTTCTAGGCCGGTCGACCGGCAGCCGGCCTAACGGCCGGCCCAGAACACCACATTACTGAAGTTTGAAGGTTGAATTTTTTTGAGCTGAGTTCCAGGCCGGTCGACCGGCAGCCAGGGTGCCGACCGGCCTGGACTACCTGAACACGAGAAAAATCAAAAAGCCAAAAATCAAATTTTTTGTACTGGGTTCCAGGCCGGTCGACCGGCGGCCGGTTCCCAGACCGGCCCAGAACACAACCCGTGGCTAAAATCACTCGTGAGGCACTTCTTTTTCTTTCTTTCTTCTTGTTTTCTTCTCCATTCTTCTTCTTCCTTCCTTCAAACCCACAAATAATCCCCACAAAAACCTCACAAAACTCACAAAAATAACCACAAAACTCACCCAATCCCACATTCAACCCATCAATTAACCCACAACATCACCCAAATTCATCCCAAAACTCAAAAACCCCAATTTTTTCCCCAATTTTTCCCTCTTTCAATTGACTAATACGAAAATCACCATGGCTCAACAACCACCTCGGAAAAGAACAAGGGCTCAGCTTGAGGCGGAGTTGGAGGCTAGGCTCCAGCAAGTGACGGCGGGAATGGGTCCGGATAACGATTTTCCGGATATCGTCTTCGTAAGCGAAATCGCGAGAGGTAAATTTCAATGTTTAAAGCGCAGACCCCTTCCCCACTCCCGTTTTATTTGTCGGAATACTATGTGAAACCTTGGCCTTGATACGGTCACTCTTGAGCTTTTCAAAGGTTTGGGGATGGGGGAACTCTACGGTCAGCACTTCCGTACTTACCCCCGTCTTACTTGGGAGTTTTTGAGTTCGTTTAGTCATGAGAAGGATAGGAATACGGGTATGGTCAAAATGGTATCTTTTCGCCTCTTGAATATTGCCTTTAGCATTCCCCTTGAGAAATTTTGTAAGGTTTTAGGGGTCAAATTTCATAAGTCATACAAAGTCCCCGAAAACTTTAATGTGAATGATGTTTGGACTGCTATCTCGGGAATGGAATTTGCGAAGGGAACTAAGAGGCCGGCAAATGCTTGCCACAATGCCCCTATTAGGTTTTGGCATAGGTTTATGGGTTGGACGTTGTTTGGGAGAAAGGATTGTCATAATTTTAGGGCCGATGAGCTTTCGATTTTGGCGGCTTACTTGTTCCAAAAGCCAAATAAATTTGGAGTCAACATTGGTCACCATGTCGCTATCCACTTTCAAAAAATCTCCAATGACCCATTTAGCCCGACCGGAATCCATATAGGGGGGATTGTTACCAAGATTGCCCATGTCCTATGTAGAGATGCTCTAGATGAGCGTAATTTGAGGTGTTTAGAGGGATGCTCCTTGTTGACGGAGGATTACATTTCAAAGAAGCTTGAGTGGGTAGTAAAGAGAATTGAGGACGGGAAGACATATTGGAGGATTCGAGGGGTCAATTCTATTCCCCTCCCGAATAGTGCGGCTATGAAAGTGGTTCCTGATAGCGCGCACTATCTTCTTCCCCTTGTGGAGGAGAACCCTCCACCACCACCTGAGGAAAACCCGGAAGATCCTTTAGCTCCAATTACCGCATTTAGGCGAGATCCTACTGCCCCCGTCACTACATATAGGAGAGAGGCGCAGGGCCCCACTTCCACCACCTTGCCTTATTTGAACCCCTTCTATCATCAGCAGCAGTGGCGCCCTTGGCCCAATTCATCCCAATCCGAGGCATCCACTTCCACCACTCCCAGTTACCCACCTTTGGATCCTTCCTTGATCCAGTTCATGGCCGATATGACTTTGGCCTCCGAGGCAGCAGATACGGAGAGAGAGGCAGCGGCTAGGGAAAGAGAGGCGGCAGCTAAGTGGCGTGAGGAGGAAGCTCGGGATAGAGCTCTTTTGTCGCAGCGGATGGACAGAATGTATTATGACTTGGCTCTTGGCCAATACCCTTCTTACGATAATTGGTGTAGGGAGGGGTATAGGGAGCCAGTTGGCCCGCATCCGTCCTATTTCATGTGGCCAGAGGGCGGGTATGATCAGGGTTCCAGGGTGTTTGGTGATTTCAATATTCAGCCTGACTATTATTCTTCTGCGCCGGTTTTTGCTCAGCCGGTAGTTGATGAGGAGGAGGTGGACCCAGAGATTGCGGCACAGAATGCCGAGTGGTTTAACAGTATGGGTCCCCGGTTCGAGATTGTGGAGGGCGGCGGCTCTGGTTCGGGAGCCAGGGATGTAGATGCGTCTTCTGCAGAGGCCACTCTTGGCCAATTTGATACTACATCCTCTGATTTCACTGGATACTCCTGAGGCCGGAAACCCATGAGTATGATCCCTTTTAATCCAAATCTTCATCATATTTATATTTTCGCATGCATTTAGATAGTTGTATTATATCTTAGTTTAGTTATCCATTTAGTTGCATCCATATAGCGTAGTTACATTTTGTTTGGTGTCATTTTTAGACTTTCCCGTGGTTGGTACCCCCATGAGGGGCGTGCATTTATGCATTTTACCGCCACGACGAGACTCCGATATGGCACACTAGACTTTCCTGTGGGAGGTACCCCCATGAGGGGCTTGCATTTATGCACCTTACCACCGCAGTGAGACTCTAGATTAGCATATAGTGTAGTTTGCGTTTTCTCAGATCATGCCTTTGTATTATATCATTTTGCATTTAGTTTTAGGAATTTTATTTAGTTCATGCATTTACTTCGAGCTAACCCTCTTGTATATATTGTTCATATTGTGATTATTCATCAAAAATCAAAAACCCCAAAAACAAGTTTTTATTTTTCAAAATATTTAAAAACCCACAATGCTAAGTGTGGGGAGGAAATTCCCAAAAAAAATTTGAAAAACCCAAAAAAATTGTTTTGTTTTCCTTTTCTTTTTTCCCTCCTTTCATATTTGAGTCACTTACTCGGGGACGAGTAAGACTTAAGTGTGGGGAGGATTTTATTTCCTTTGTATATATATCGTTGATTTTTGAAAAAAATTGAAAAATGCCTAAAAATCGAAAAATTTGAAAATTTTCCAAAAAAATATATGTTTAGATTAGTTTGTATATAGTTTATTTTGTATATATTGCCGTGTGTTTCTTTTTAGCTCCATCCATAGGTGCGCCCCACATCATATGAGGCACGAAAAAGGGAAAATGAAGACGCTTTGGTGAGATCTTTCCTATTTCTCTTCTCCCTTATCTCCTTTCCTTCTTATTTGAGGATGGGATGTGTTGATGACGATGGTGTGAATTTTGTTGATTGGCGTGTGTGCCACTTGTGTGCTGTTAGGAGATAGCATTAGCTTATGTGTCATATAGTCGGTTAGAGAATGTGCATTTAAGTTGTATATATGCTAGATTGCATCATGGCATATAGTTGCATTTAGAAAAATGTTTTAATAATTGTCTTTTTGGAAAACTTGTTGAATGTGCATAGTCCCTTTTTGCTACTTTTTATTCATAAAGTGTTCATCTTAATCGTGGAATTTTAGACGCCCTGGGTTGTGCATGTTTAGTGAGTTTTAACCCGTCTACTATTGCCGAGTCACGAGTTTGCGCTTATTCCACCTCGACAACCTCGATTGATGTGATTATTCCGATGGTAGAAAGGATTCTTAGGTGACCGTTCTTGCTATGCAACCAACCATGATTCATTGTTCTTCCACTTTTGATCAAAAAAGGAAACAAATCAAACAAGCTGAAAATATTGAGTCAATTATCATCTTTTCTTGGTTTCGTCGAGGAAGTGCAAAACGGAACTTCTAGGGATTCTAGTGGGCCCATATCTAGGCCCCCTTTCGATGCCACTACGGTGGGGATACCCCTATTGTTGGTTCCGACCGCATGTCCTTGACGGAAACCGTGTGCTTTCATGCCAAAAATTGCAAACCAAAAGGCAAATCAAAAAGAAAGAAAAAGAAAAAGAAAGCAAAGTGTGAAATGAAAAGTTTTGCAAGCACTTAGACTCAAATCTCAATTTCCTTTTATCCTTCTTGAATCATTTGCCTTTGAAGTTGCATAGTGAGACGGGACGACCCTTGTGTCTCATTTATTTGAGAAACGTGAATTCAATATGCTATTGTGCTTAATAACGTCACGAGGATTTCATTTCCATCTTCCATTTTATCGCTTTTGGCCAAGCAAATAGTAGACGGGGTTCGAAATTTTCATTAGACTTGCACCGCTAGGAGGCGAATATTTTTCCATGCTTTATGATATTAGGGGCTTATAAGGATCATGCATTATTTAGACGGTTTTCCTTTTAGATATTTCCGTCACATGGATGAGGCATGTGATTTTTCTTTTGTTAGATGCATCTTTGTCGTGTTCTTACGTGGTTTTCATTTGGATGCGTCGCGATTTTGAGCAAGCCCCTACTTGCCTTGCAAGGAGGTACTCTACCTCATGAGTATCTCGTTGTGAGTTGAAGGGACGGAGGAGGCCCGTTAATTGCCTACCGTCGGATATTATTAGTAGTTTAGGTAGTAGTCTTAGTATTAGTGTAGTGTTGAATAAGGGTACTTATGGGTCTCGAATTTTGTTTACTTACTCGAGGACGAGTAAGTCTTAAGTGTGGGGAATTTTGATAAGCATTTATTTAGTCACATTTTCCCCTCATTTTCGTCCCCATTTTGGTCCGTTTACACGGATTTGCGTGCCCTTAATTGCATTTTGCTCCCCGATTTCCCGTACTATGATTGTCGGTCTTAATTTGTAGGAATTAAGGCGGAAATGAAGAAATCAGAGCAACAAGGTCTTGCATGAGTCGGGATTCGAAGATGAGGTGAAGAAGTGAAGAAAGCATGCCCAGGTGGTGCAGGCCGGCCTTCTGACCGGCGGCCGGGCCACCGGCCTAGACCACAACTCCACAAGTGAAAGAAGAAGAGAAAAGGAAGAAAAGGCCCAGGTAGCGCCGGCCGGTCGACCAGCGGCCGGTCGACTACCCGGCCTGCGCATACAACAGAAGCCCATGAGAGTTAAATGGTGCTCCAGGCCGGTGGGGGACCGGCGGCCGGTCGACCGGCCAGGACCCCCATTTTTCCATACTTAGTGAATTTTTGAGGATTTTGAAGACAAAGAGGCTGAAGTCACTGATGTGCTCCAGGCCGGTCAGAGGCCCGGCGGCCGGTCGACCGGCCGGGAACACAAGACTGAAAAATTCGCCTCTTCTTCTAATTTCTTCCTTAATTTCGAGAGACCTATATATACCCCCCCTTATTATTTTGTAAGCAGTTTTTTACATTCCTTTTAGCACAAAACCCTAGAAATTTGTAACCTAAATTAATCCCTAATTACTCTCCTAATATTTCCCTAATCTAGTTTAGTTTCTCATTTCAAGTTGTTGAATCTAGTCTTTCATTTCAGTTTTGGGGTTTGTATTGAAGACTTGGGTGAAGACATTCCCCCTATTCATCAATATAAGTTTTGTTTGGTATAAATTTCTCATCTTTTTTATTGTTTATGCAATTAATTTCCATTTCTAGTTTATTGTTCATCTTTTGATTGTTATTATTATTCATCTCATAGCATAATGTTTATTGAACTCCTCCTTCCCTCTACTTGTTTGATTTCCCTTAGAATGAGTGAGTAGATTCCCTTCTAGGGTTTAGGGGGAGCCTAAGGGAGGATTATGCGGGTTAATTAGTTGGGTAATTAGTAGATTCGTGGTAATTATTTGGGTATTACCCATATGCGCACTAAGTGTTTGATGAAATGTGTGAACGAAAGTTGCCATTTTATCAAGCATGGTTTGCTTTTCTCTTAAGCGACGGTGGTAGAGACGATTAGACTAAGTGTTTATATGGGTGATTTGAGACAAATGCGATGGCTTTGTTGATGATTATCGATTGTTGAGACATTAGCAATTGATTTTACTCGAATTACTTACCCATTTGCTAACTACCCGACTAACCCATTAATCCCCCTAAGGTGAACCCTTCACCTTAGTCTTTCCCTTAATTGTTTTCATCTTTATTACTTAACGATTACTTGTTTTTCCTAGTTTTTAGTTAATCTTCCAACCAATCTCTTATTAGGCTAGAATAGGATTCATGCAAACTTGTAGTTGACCCCCTCCATCCTTGTGGTTCGACCCCGACTTCCGCTATCGCATTAGTTGAGATTTATAAATTGTTTTGCTTGAGCGGTACGCGACAAATCGTTCATCAAAAACCTTCCAAAATCCCCTTAGGTGGGTTAGCACCCATAACATACCCATACACAGATGTAGACCAAAAATCAATTTCATCTTGCACATCGGACACATCAAGCAAGTTTTAGTACAGAATTACCTATATTCTCCAACACCTCAGTTTCTGCAATCGTAGGAAGTTTAATATTGCCACTATTGGAATTGTCATTCTTCTTAGAGCGATTAACCACCTGCTGCCATCCACCACCACCGTCATCTTCATGAGCAATCTCCTTGTCCTCATCAACCTGTCGAAAGGCATTAATCAGCTCCTGTTGAACTCTCTCTATTTCCTGGGTTTTATTTTCCAGACTAACATTGTGTTTTTTTATTTCTTTGAGATTTAGTCAACATTATACTAGGTTACTAATATCTAATATTATTTGAGTGATTATTATTATCAATGTCTATTATCTTACTATTGAATTTTACTATAAAAATTGAGAATCAAAGATGATTTTGGCCTTTGCACAAAACCCTAGAACCACAAAGAAGGAGCTTTCTCTCTCATATCTCTCCATGTTCTTTATTGTTAATTTTCTAAATTTGTTATTACTACTATTACTTTCAGTACTCACGCAGTATTATTGATACTTTTACTACTCCATTTAATACTATTAATTTTAATCAAATAGTCACACATGAAAGTGTTGCTATAATTATTTTAAGGATCAATTGTTGAAAACACCCTTATATGTTCCACTTTTTAAAATTTAATACCTTATCAAAAAAAATTTAAAACTTAATACCTTACAGTGGTACTCCGATCAAAACTTGGTATTACCTTAAGTGAATTCTAACAAAAAAAAGTCGCATATTCCGTTCACTTTTCAAATTTTCCTCCAAAGTTCATAATTTATCCCCATTATACCCTTATGCTATCCTCAACATCTTCCCTTCCACATGACTATTCTTATAAGTAAACTTACCACCATAATTAATTCACTCTCAAATTAACAGTAAAATTATCCATGCCTACAGCAAAATATACGCAATACCTTAATTATATCTGATAGAACAACATCAATCAATGTAAATAGAGTAATTAACTTCAGATTAGTGTGAAAAAAATATCGCTTATAAACAAGAAATTGAGAAATTTGGGTTTAATAAAGAAAGTTTAAATGAAATCAAAAGAGGTGAGAGTGAAAATACTTACTTAACAATTAATGATCGATCCTTTGATACACAAGAGACTTGATCACTATTGTTGTAGACGATGGATTTAATTACTGGGAGAGACATGAATGAAGGTTGGTAATTTGAAAGCTAATTAGGGAATACAATTATGATTACTGGGAGAGCAATGAGGGTTGAGAGTGGTGAGAGTGTTGGGAATGTTGTAATAGCTTTATAAAGTTATGGGTAAAATGGGTAATTCATGTTTTTTTACTTGAATTCATTTAAGCTACCAAGTTTTGATCGGAGTAGTTATGTAAGGTATTAAGCTTTAAATTTTTTTTGATAAGGTATTAAATTTTAGGGTTTTTGTCAGACACAACCTTTAAAAAACTTTTTCTTCCAAACACCACTTTTAAAAAAAGAAATTGTCAAACACAACCTTTAAAAAGTTTTTTTTGCCAAACACAACATTTTGGGCGATGACTAAACATTTTGATCATAGTTTGACAGCTTGCAATGGCGTGATTTTCCGTTGATGTTTGAGATAGCGAATGGGGTCGAATTAAAGTGTTCTTGGACTTGTTTGAAAGGTGGAAGTAAAAGCTTTCTAACGGTTATCAACACGGTGGTCAAAGGTTGCCTTATGTATGGTCTATTTGTATGTAAAGTAAGCCGGGTCAAAGAGAGTTCTTGTAAATCTGGGTTTACAACGGGTGGTCATTGGGTTTTTCGTGGGTCTTTTAATTGGGTTATGATGCTTTGTTTGTTTTGAAACTTGATAAGTAGGTAGAGGGGAATACATGTTAGGCCGTAGTTGTGTTTTTTTGTGTCGGTCGTTGGTTGCAAGTAGTGGTTCGAGGGGAGGAAATTGACCCACAAAAAATTATACTTTCAACTTTCTTTTGTTTTGTTTTCACCTCCACTTCACTCTTCTCGAAACATTACTTTCAACAAACAACCATCAGTTAAAATACAACTACGACCTGCCTTGTACTCGCATCTACCTACATAACAAATTTCAGACCAAACAAAGCTTTATAACCCCATTAAAAGACCCACGAAAAACTCCCGACCACCCACTGTAAACCCAGACTTACAAGAATTCTCTTTGACCCGCCTTACTTTACACATAAATTGACCACACATAAGGCCACCATTGACCACCGTGTTGATAACCCCTGGAAAGCCTGTGCTCTCACTATTTCAACGAGTCCAAGAACACTTGAAATCGACCTCGTTTGCTATATCAAATATCAACGGAAAATCACTCCATTGCAAGGTGACAAACTATGACCAAAATGTCGAGT
>JAIUZE010001921.1:0-51499 GCA_022085475.1 Heliosperma pusillum | reverse complement strand
AAACAATAAAAAAGATGAGAAATTTAATACCAAACAAAACTTATATTGATGAATATGGGGGAATGTCTTCACCCAAGTCTTCAATACAAACCCCAAAACTGAAATGAAAGACTAGATTCAACAACTTGAAAAGAGAAACTAAACTAGATTAGGGAAATATTAGGAGAGTAATTAGGGATTAATTTAGGTTACAAATTTCTAGGGTTTTGTGCTAAAAGGAATGTAAAAAAGACTGCTTACAAAATAATAAGGAGGGGTATATTTAGGTATCTCGAAATTAAGGAAGAAATTAGAAGAAGAGGCGAATTTTTCAATCTTGTGTTCCCGGCCGGTCGACCGGCCGCCGGGCCTCTGACCGGCCTGGGACACATCAGTGTTTTCAGGAACTCCGTCTTCAAAAATCCCAAAATTTCACTAAGTATGGAAAATGGGGGTCTGGGCCGGTCGACCGGCCGCCGGTCCCCCACCGGCCTGGAGCACATTTACACTCTCTGGTGGCTTCTGATGTAGGCGCAGGCCGGGTAGTCGACCGGCCGCCGGTAGGCCGGCCGGCGCTACCTGGGCCTTTTCTTCACTTTTTCAACTTCTTCATATGTGGAGTCGAGGTCTGGGCCGGTGGACCGGCCGCCGGTCTGGGGACCGGCCAGCACCACCTGATGACATATTTCTTCATTTTTCATCTCATCTTCGAATCCCGACTCATGCAAGGTCTTTATGCACCGATTTCCTCATTTCCGCCTTAATTCCTGCAAATTGAGATCGATATTCCCCTGCGCGGGAAATCGGGAAATAAAATCGCAATTAAAGACCCGCAAATCCTGTAAACTGACCAAAAGGGACGACAAAGAGGTAAAAAATGTGACTAATTCGATTCTTATCAAATTCCCCACACTTAAGAAGACTTACTCGTAGCCCCGAGTAAGTGAACAAATTCGAGACCCATTATACCCTTATTTCCCCACTACACTAATACTAAGTACTACTACCTAAACTACTAATAATATCCGACGGTAGGGCAATTAACGGGCCTCCTCCGTCCCTTCAACTCACAACGATATACTCTGAGGTAAGTACCCCTTGCAAGCAAGTAGGGGCTTGCTCAAAACAACCTCGACGCATCCCATGAAAAACACGTAGAACACTACAAAGATGCATCTAACACGAGAAAAATCACATGCCTCTCCATGTGACGGAAATATCTAAAAGAAACGTTTACATTCATGCATGATCCTTGTAAGCCAAAAAAGACCTAATATCATAAAGCATGGAAAACTATTCGCCTCCTAGCGGTGCAAGTCTAATGAAAATTTCGACCCCCGTTACTATTTGCTTGGCCACGAGCTGCTACAATGGAAGATGAAATGAAATCCTCGTGACGTTATTAAGCACAATAGCATATGGAATTCACGTTTCTCAAATAAGTGAGACACAAGGGTCGTCCCGTCTCACTATGCAACTTCAAAGGTGAATGATTCAAGAAGGATAAAAGGAAATTGAGATTTGAGTCTTATTGCTTGGAAAATTTTTCATTTCACACTTTGCTTTCTTTTTCTTTTTTTTTTTTTCTTTTTGATTTGCATTTTGGTTTGCAATTTTTGGCATGAAAGCACACGGTTTCCGTCAAGGACATGCGGTCGGAACCAACAATAGGGGTATCCCCACCGTAGTGGCATCGAAGGGGGGCCTAGATATGGGCCCACTAGAATCCCTAGAAGTTCCGTTTTGCACTTCCTCGACGAAAACAAGAAAAGATGATAATTGACTCAATATTTTCAGCTTGTTTGATTTGTTTCCTTTTTTGATCAAAAGTGGAAGAACAATGAATCATGGCTGGTTGCATAGCAAGAACGGTCACCTAAGAATTCTTTCTACTATCGGAATATTCACATCAATCGAGGTTGTCGAGGTGGAATAAGCGCAAACTCGTGACTCGGCACTAGTAGACGGGTTAAAACTCACTAAAAATGCACAACCCAGGGAGTCTAAAATTCCACGATTAAGATGAACACTTTATGAATAAAAAAAGTAGCAAAAAGGGACTATGCACATTCAACAAGTTTTCCAAAAAGACAATTATTAAAACATTTTTCTAAATGCAACTATATGCCATGATGCAATCTAGCATATATACAACTTAAATGCACATGCTATAACCGACTATATGACACATAAGCTAATGCTATCTCCTAACAGCACACAAGTGGCACACACGCCAATCAACAAAATCCACAACATCGTCATCAACACATCTCATCCTCAAATAAGAAGAAAAGGAGATAAGGGAGAAGGGAAATAGGAAAGGTCTCACCAAAGCGTCTTCATTTTCCCTTTTTCGTGCCTCATATGATGTGGGGCGCACCTATGG
This sequence comes from Heliosperma pusillum, assembly GCA_022085475.1. Classification (NCBI taxonomy): domain Eukaryota; kingdom Viridiplantae; phylum Streptophyta; class Magnoliopsida; order Caryophyllales; family Caryophyllaceae; genus Heliosperma; species Heliosperma pusillum. Next base: position 49,134 of record JAIUZE010001921.1, on the reverse strand, counting down.
ATGGAGATAAAAAGAAACACACGGCAATATATACAAAATAAACTATATACAAACGAATCTAAACATATATTTTTTGGAAAATTTTCAAATTTTTTCGATTTTTAGGCATTTTTCAACTTTTTTTCAAAAATCAACGATATATACAAAAGAAATAAAATCCTCCCCACACTTAAGTCTTACTCGTCCCCGAGTAAGTGACTCAAATATGAAAGGAGAGAAAAAAGAAAAGGAAAAACAAAACAATCTTTTTGGGTTTTTCAATTTTTTTGGGAATTCCCTCCCCACACTTGGTATTTACATGGTGTGAGGGGTGAATTCAAAGCAAATAACATGTTTTTGGGTTTTTAAATATTTTGAAAATAAAAACTTGTTTTTGGGGTTTTTGATTTTTGATTAATAATCACAATATGAACAATATATACAAGAGGGTTAGCTCTAAGTAAATGCATGAACTAAATAAAATTCCTAAAACGAAATGCAAAATGATATAATACAATGTCAAGATCTAAGTAAATGCAAACTACACTATATGGATGCAAGGCTAATATGTGACTATATGTTACAAAATTAAATTCAAATGCAAGTCTAAATGGATGCAACTAAATGGATGACTAAGCTAAGATATAACACAGCTATCTAAATGCATGCAAAAATATAAATATGATGAAGATTTGGATTAAAAGGGATCATACTCATGGGTTTCCGGCCTCAAGAGTATCCAGTGAAATCAGAGGATGTAGTATCAAATTGGCCATGACTGGCCTCAGCAACGGCGCCATTTGATGATCGGTTCTTCGTCAAAACAAACATCAAAAATAACCCAATAAAAGTAGTATAAAGGGGTCGAAATCCACGAGGATGGTGGGGTCAACTACTAGTTCGATTGAATCCTATTCTAGCCTAAAATATGACGGATTGGAAAGTTAACTAAAAACTAGGAAAAACAAGTAATCGCAAGGTAATAAAGATGAAAACAATTAAGGGAAAGACTAGGGTGAAGGGTTCACCTTAGGGGGATTTAATGGGTTAGTCGGGTAACTAGCGAAAGGGGTAAATAATTCGAGTAAAATCGATTGCTAATGTCTCAACAATCGATAATCATCAACAAAGCCATCGCATTTGTCTCAAATCAACCATATAAACACTTAGTCTAATCGTCTCTACCACCGTCGCTTAAGAGAAAATCAAACCATGCTTGATAAAATGGTAACTTTCGTTCACACATTTCATCAAACACTTGGTGTTCATATGGGTAATACCCAAATCATTTACCACAAACTTAGTAATTAACCAACCTAATACCCCACATGATCCTCCCTTAGGCTCCCCCTAAACCCTAGAGGATAATCTACTCACACATGGCAAAGGGAATCAAAGCACTAAAGGGAAGGGGGAGTTCAATCAACATTATGCTATGAGAAGAATAAAGATAACAATCAAAAGATGAACTATAAACTAGAAATGGAAATTAATTGCATAAACAATAAAAAAGATGAGAAATTTAATACCAAACAAAACTTATATTGATAAATATGGGGGAATGTCTTCACCCAAGTCTTCAATACAAACCCCAAAAATGAAATGAAAGACTAGATTCAACAACTTGAAATGAGAAACTAAACTAGATTAGGGAAATATTAGGAGAGTAATTAGGGATTAATTTAGGTTACAAATTTCTAGGGTTTTGTGCTAAGAGGAATGTCAAAAAGCTGCTTACAAAATAATAAGGGGGGGTATATATAGGTATCTCGAAATTAAGGACGAAATTAGAAGAAGAGGCGAATTTTTCAGTCTTGTGTTCCCGGCCGGTCGACCGGCCGCCGGGCCTCTGACCGGCCTGGGACACATCAGTGTCTTCAGAAACTCCGTCTTCAAAAATCTCAAAATTTCACTAAGTATGGAAAATGGGGGTCTGGGCCGGTCGACCGACCGCCGGTCCCCCACCGGCCTGGAGCACATTTACACTCTCTTGTGGCTTCTGATGTAGGCGCAGGCCGGGTAGTCGACCGGCCGCCGGTAGGCCGGCCGGCGCTACCTGGGCCTTTTCTTCACTTTTTCAACTTCTTCATATGTGGAGTCGAGGTCTGGGCCGGTGGACCGGCCGCCGGTCTGGGGACCGGCCAGCACCACCTGATGACATATTTCTTCATTTTTCATCTCATCTTCGAATCCCGACTCATGCAAGGTCTTTATGCACCGATTTCCTCATTTCCGCCTTGATTCCTGCAAATTGAGATCGATATTCATAGCGCGGGAAATCGGGAAATAAAATGCAATTAAAGACACGCAAATCCGTGTAAACGGACCAAAATGGGGACGAAAATGAGGTAAAAATGTGACTAATTAGATGCTTATCAGATGCTAAGAGAAGGGTTGAACAGATGATGAAACTCCATGAGACAGTAAAAAGGCAAATTATTGAGAAGGCCGATAAAAGGCACAAGAAGATTATTAAGGTTCCTAGACTAGAAAAAAGAATTTGTTCCTGGTGATTTGGTATGGATCTACCTCGGGAAGGAGAGGTTTCCATCAAAGAGGAAGAACAAGCTGGAGCCTAGAGCTGATGGTCCATTTGAGGTCATTGAAAAAGTGGGACCAAATGCTTGTAAGGTTGATCTGCCTGGTGACTATAGAGTGCATGGACCATTCAACAGTGGAGATCTAAGCCCTTACTATGGATAGTCTGAAGATGAAGAGCAACCAAGCTTGAGGTCAAGCCCTTTTCAACCTGGGGAGGCTGCAGCAGGAGTTGTACCACAGGGACCCCTTGATCACACCCCCGACCAAGTAACAGACTACCAGTCTGAGACACCCTTTCCACCAGCCAGTTCCCAAGTCCCCAAGCCCCCTACACCAGCCAGTTTCCAAGCCCCCAAAAGGTACACCAGGTCTAGCAAGGAGCCAGCTTCTTGGCCCCCTACCAAGACCACCTAATCGTCCATAACATTGTCGAAGAAGGTTTCCCCAAAGGTTCAGGACAAGTTCAATAAGAACAACATTCAAGTCAGGGTCCAGCAAAAGCAATTCAAAGTCCAATCCAGCTGAGGCCTTTCTTTTGCATTAGGTTAAGTATGAGTATGAATAAGAAGGATTGTGGGGTCATATTAGTCCTCATAAAGTCCAAAGAAACCAGCCAAAGAAGACAGACAACCAAGGAGAAAGACAAGATCAGACCTTTGCCATTTCAGGCAAACAAACAGAGTGCTTTTTTTTAGTTTTGTTCAGACTGTTTCATTGCTTTTGTGTTTGTACTTTGTAGCCATTAAGCTCGTCCTTATTAGGTGATTTTCTGCTGTAGTTAAACTAGTTGTAGGGATTATTTTAGAGCCCTTAGATGATACATACATCTAAGGGTCAGATCCAATTGTATTGTCTATATAAAGGTTGAACTGTCATTGTAAGAAATCAGATTGCTTGAATGAATTATAAAAAAAAGTTGGGAAAAAATTTCTTAACCTTCAAACTTGTGCATTGTTGTAGTTAGAGTCAAGCCTATTTAATATTATGTGTTTAAGTTGTGAGTGGTTGATTAATGTCTGTTTAGCATAAGTAGATTAACTATGTGCTTGTTTGTGAGTTAGTTGTGTTGTGTTGTTCAAGTTTAATCCTTTGATCCTGTGTTAATCTGTGGATTTGAGGCTTAGATTTGTTAAGTTATTCAGTTGTCTTCCTGTGTTAAGTTGTGGGAGTCAATTCAATAGCTATATCTTTGTTCCAAGTTGAGTTACAGTTCTGAGTCTCTGTCAAGGTCCATTTCTGACATTTTGAATTGTTATTAGCACTAAAACTACTAAATCTTCTTATAAAATCCTGAAACTTGACACTGTCGTCATTAACATCTCAAAACTACTTGTCACAAAATTTCACAATTTTTTGAGTCCATTTACTATTTTTTAAGGTCAGTCTGAAACTCAGTTGCATTCGTGCAACTCCATGGGCTTTACACTGCAGAAGCTTGGCGGCATTCCTCCCAAGAGGAAGACTTCTAGTTCCCTCTAGGGACAATAGTTTCCTCAGAGGGAAACTACCTAGCAAGTCGTCTCCGTTCCTCTCAAACTTCACTTACTTTGCTCGGGATTGCTTTGGCATGCCAAGTGGGATCTCCAAGGTGTGTGGGACCGTCTTGGGCATGTCGTGGGCCCTCCATGTAGCTTATCATCAGCTTGGTCACACAAAACGAGGTAACGTAAAAACCTCCCCAAATGACGGTTTCCCTACAAAACCAGGATAAAACCGAGAAAGCCGATAAAGGAAGATAATGCACGCAAAACCGCTATTAAGAAGTATCTAAAGGAAGCAAAATAGGGTAAATAAAGGTGGAAAATTAAGATGAAATGACATTATATCAATATGTATACATCTAAAAGTCTATAATAGTATATGAAATTGCATATACTTATGTCATTTCAATATTGCCCCTTGATTTCCGGATTATATATATAGTATTGATGATTGATTGATTGATTGATTGATTGATTAGTATAATTATAATAATAATAATAATAATTCATGTAAACTTTTATTTTTCTATAAATGAAAGCTGCGCGCATCAGAAAAAAAATATTATTTATGGATTTCTTGTCAACTCTCTCACTAAACACCCATATAATCGTTTGTTGGTGATTTCACCTTAAGTATTTGTACTAAGTCATACAGTAAGTCTTGCTTAAAACGGATATATCCGTTTAAAACTTTAACCGGGTCAAATATTAATAAGTGACAATAGTAAAGACAAAACTTTTGGTAGTTTCTAGACAACTAGTGGAGTAATTTGGTAATTTGATATATCTTAAGCTTAAAACGGATAATGTCAATCTTAAATGAGAATTTGTGATAGTCATAAACCAAAAGAAGAAAAAGAGGTTAGGGTCAAAGTCATCTTATGTCATTTACTTCCATAGGACGAAAAATTTACGTATATAAGTACATCTAGCTGGCTACTATCTTACGAGGTTTTATGGACACTCCCTGGTATTAGTAGTAGATTAGCAGTAGTAGTTTTTAGAAGTAGTACAGTAATAAATTTGCATCTGCCCCTATTACCACATATAGGAAGCCCTATGCCATAAGGGCACTTAATGTGGCATAGGGACTAAGCACAACATAAAGTGTAAGGCTACAAATACCACATCCAACCATTTTACAGGATGCAGTGTTGCCACTCATAATGGCCATTTTCTTGTTTTGCTAGCTTTCACACTCTTGCTTCGTTGGTTGGGTGCGTAATACTAAAACCGATGAAACTAACCCAACTTGTATAACTTGACCGCTTGACGTGACCTATTTCGTTATGAAATTACCTTGAAACTAAAATATGCAATTGTAAATACACAAATTCTCATTTGTAACGGGTATATCCGACGCAAGCTTGTGACGGGTCAAATATTACCTATGTGAGGTAGATAAGACAAAAGCAGAGTGCCTAGAGAGTATCATTCCGTTTTGTCTTATCTACTCACATAGGTAGTATTTGACTCATCGGAAGCTTGTGACGGATATACTCGTCACAAGGATATCCGTCACAAGGGAGACTTGTTGTAATTAACAGCTCAAATAGCCCAAGTCGGATTTGATGTGCAACCACCAACTCCAATGTGACTGGATTAAGGTGTCGTTTAGTTGACATGGCGGAATTAAACTTCCGTCAATTTTAAAAACAGGTGAATTAGACAATTCATGTGAATCGCTTAAAAGTCATTTGGTTGACATACATGAATTAAATTGACACAGGAGTTTCCAACTACCTATGGGGGCTATATAATTAAACTCCTCCATAATGGAGTAATTGACAATGCCTTAGAAAATCCAAATCATGGGATTTTGGGCAACCAAACAATTTTCTTTTTCCCAATTCATGAGATTTTATAATTCACCCACATTTGTAGTGGCAACCAAACGATGCCTAAGATGATTTTGATCGCTATGTAACCCCAAAAACTTTCACTTAAAAGAGACTCATATTCGATAAAAATGGCTTATTTTCCAATTTACACAAAGACTTGAATGTGATCAAGCATAAACTGACTATGTTATCAAATATTCCCTTTTTTCTCCATAACTTTCCCTCTTTCCATTTTCGGGTTATTCGAGCTATCTTTCCTATTTTCTTTTTTGGGAAACATCATTGTATGTGGTGAAGTATGTTTGTGTGGTTCGCATTCACTCCCTTAATCTTTACGTCAACAAGAAGGGAAAGAGTTATTAAGAATATGAGAGAGTGGTAAACTTGAAGCAGGCGTGATTGTTGATTGTGAACAAAATGGATTGTTCGTCATAGTTCTATCCACATAAAAGATAACACGATTAAAAATATGACTTTGATCTCGAAATAACCCCTAGTAGTTCACTCAGATAAACTTGAATCCAACCGAAAAAGTCTTAGTTTAGTGGTTAACAGAGAAGTATATATAGTGGATAATAATTAAGTCTCGGAACTCATTTGAGACCAAAATAAAAAGAAATAGATAAACTTGAATCTAACCCAAATGCCTTATTTTCCGGATTACAAGAAGTCGTTATACGTTTATTGTACACGGTAAATCTTTTTTTGCTTAATTAACTAAAATCAATTACTGACATGAAGCTATTAAATTTGTATCATCAACTTTGTGAAAACCAAATTTTAAATCGGCATCAATTTCCTTCTTTGTACAAGCTTCATGGACTATATTCTTTTGATTTTCGGGTAGCCTTTAAAACATGTAAACAAATGAGAGTTTTAATTCTATCAAACATACAACTCTTGTGTTGTCTTTGTAACTATGTCCCTAGGTTTTGCTATATTTTACTTAGAGCTAGTCAAGTACATACTGACTTGTCTAACCTGCTAAATTAGCGGTCATGAAAATTCAAAAAATAAATGGGAAACAAACAAGAAAACGAGGCCCGCTAGAATAAATGGACGGGCTTGGAATAAACAAAACTGTCCATGGACAACCCGCTATTAAAAGTGAATTTTATTTACAATATGAGGCCAACAACATACTAGCCCATAATTCTATGCATCATAACATTTAAAAAAAAAACTCGCAAACATAATGTAACCTTCAACGAAGTCATACACATGTACAACAACATCAATCACATCCAATACCACACATGAATCCATCTCAATCGCAAATCAAGGGTGCTTGCTAAATCATAAGGCACCAATCTCAATCACAATCAATGGGTGTTTGCTACAAATCACAAGGCATCTCGTTGCTTGCTACAATTAAAACACAAGGCATCAATGTGGCCAAGCCACTCCCCTGAATATAGAACTTGCATGTCCCTTCTAGTGTTAGAAGAGGCTCTAGGCGAACCTCCGCGTACGACGATGCCACAAAGGAATCAGTTACATGTACCGGTCCCAACAACATCAATATTTCAAGGCACAATGTCACACAATGCATCATCATCAATCAATCAACATCATACTTCACACAGCCATCATGGACATTGTCACAGTTTTCAACATCAAAACAAAGTCATCTCAAGATCACATACATAACCAAGGTTGAGTAGAGAAATTCTCTACCTTTTCGCGAATCAAACCAAATCAAGCTAGCGAACCCGCAAAACAAGAAATCAAGATTGCTCCTCCACAAGATTGGCACCTATATACATATAATACTGTATACTTACACTCTACCCTAAATCAATTGCCTAATTACTAACTATTTCCCTAAAACCCTCAATTTCTAGGTTTTGGTCTCACACGATTCTAGAACACAAGAAATCATCAACTTCTAGGTTAAATCCCCAAGGTTACAAGTTAAACCCTCTTTAATATACTGAAACAACTTTAAACAAGATTAATTAATGAAGCTTAAGGGATGAAATGAAGATTGAATGAACTTACTTAACACTTGGGTGCTTAAAGGTGAGATCCGGGCTTAGATTTAGAATCCCTACTCTTGAATGGTGAGGATCATCAATCTGGGTTTGTAGGTGAGTTTTAATGGGTGAGGAATGAGTAAGGTGGATGCACAAGTCTATATATATGAACCCTTATCTAAACCCTAGAAAGTAGGGAAAAGAAATAAAGAAAACCAGCCCAGAATCTCATGACTCAGTCGGGTAGCTCGGGGTACTCGGTCGATTGCCCTACTTACTCGACCGAGTGACACCAAAACATAAGTAATCCTAAACTGCTCTCATGCCTTACTCGATCGAGTGCCATGACACTCAGTCGAGTTCACCTTACTCGGTTGAGCACACTTATAAATAATACGGAGCATTACAATGGCATGTATCCTTTTCCCTTATCATGGTTTGTGTAACTGGGTTTCCCATGAAAATATTTTAACGGGGCAACTAATTATGTCTGTTTGGAGGATATTGTACTCTTTTTCTTTCAGGTGTTTCCCCTCAATGTTTTCTAGTAAGGTTTTTAACAAGCATATTTTTAAGTAATGAATATCAAACGGAAAATGTTATAAAATATTATTATATGGATATCTATATCTTTAAAGATTTTAGGATATATCATCTTATGAAAACTCTATCTCATAGTATGAATATATATACCCTCAAAATAGAATAAAAATTTGTTTGTTATTTTTTCACTTCTCTTTATTTCACAACAATACAATGTTATTGTGAAACCAACAAGTTCACTTCAATATCCTCACTAAATAACTTTCATTAATTAACATGTTGTTATCTTTAAGTTACTTATTTTAGAATATTTTATCATAAATAGTTCTTATAAAAACGAATATTCTCTCTGTCCTGATCAGTTGTTAACTATTTTCATCTTGTGATCTATCACTCAATTATTATATTTCTATTTTTAGTAATGATTACACAAGTGGACGACTAATGTGTGCACGTTGACATATGAGATAACCCTTTAATTTATCATTATTTCTCTTTACTTATTCTCATTTTCTTAGTTTTTGCGTCAAAACGAATAGATAACAACTGATCGAGAAAAAAATACTCCCTCCTATCCAATCCAATGTACCCACTTTCCATTTTTGTACAATCCAATCCAATGTACCCATTTCCTTTTTGGGTAACATTTAGACCATTTTATCCTTACAACACTCATTTAATTACATACAATGTCATCAAATAGATTACTATTCAACATTAAATTTTAAGGGCAATTTATAACCTTTTACCATTTGTGAGAAATTTTTCTTAAAACTTGTGCCCGGACCCACGGATACATTGGATTGGATAAGAGGGAGTAATTTCTTTATTTATAAAAATGAGTTGAACAAAAACACTTTTTGTCCCTAGTAAGAGTGTAAAACCATAAGATTAGGCATAATCTTTTTCTCATTAACCTAATTACCTAACATCATGTATGAGTAATTAACAAGTAATTAAGGTCTCAATCACCATAAAGATTCCTTAAAACATCCACAAGTCAATAAAAGAAGAAGATAAACATTAGTCAACCAAGAAAATAAAAATCACATCCATACACATTTACACATTAACACACATGGTTAGTGGCATGAGCAAGTAATACCCTAGAAATGAGTAGGGACAAAAGCGTCAACTGAAGCTGGCGTGCTTTAACGGCACAAAAAGCTTATTAATTTCCTCTCTCTACTGCGACACTCTGTAAAACTACAGTCCCTCTCTCCCTACTCTTCCTTCCCCTATAAACACTGTAATACATACAAAAAAGGAGGGAAAAACAATTAAATAAACTCATTAAATAAAAGAGCAGAAATCGAGATTTAGGGGGTCAGAGGAGTAATGAAAAAGGCGGCTAACAAGTTAATAGACGTGTTGAGGTCGTCTCAATATAAGCTGTGTTTTCAGGGAACATTATATTTATTGCACATTTCCTAACTTTTATTAAAAAAAATCTAACTTTCAGGTTTTTAGAAAGATTTTAGACAGAAATGAAACTGGGTTTTGGTTATTCAACTGAAATCATTTGTGGGTTTGAAAAAAGTTGGTGTCTTTTTTACTCTAGAATCTTAATTTTAGTGGAAACTTTGGGGTTTTGAGTGTTTTATTTCTTAGGTGAATTTGAAATTGATTTGGGATTTTATTACTATATTTGAATATTTGATTAATTGGGTAGCTTAGAAGTTTGTAGAAGATGAAGTTTATGAAACTGGGTTCTAAGCCTGATTCTTTTCACTCTGATGGAAACTCTATCAGGTTTGTTTTCTTCTTTCTGTTTTTTTTTTCTTCTTCATTTTTCTGTTTATTTTAACTTTATTCTTAATACCAACATTATCCGTCTTAAACTTAAAAGACGAGTCGAATACTATTATATAGTGGTGAGAAAGACAAAACTTTTAGTATTTCCTATGTAACCGATAAGTGGCAATAAGTGGGGTGATGATATGTATTTTGACCATCTTAAGCTTTTGTGTTTATTTAATTATTATTTAACCTTGTCATAGAGTGATGGGTAACGTCATTACCGTTTCTTTAAAGCCATTCAAATTCAAGCTAATTATATGAACATACTATTTTATTCACTCTCTTAGAATTTGAGTGACATTAGTAAAAACTAGAAACTAGAGTAGATTTATCATTTCCCTTGGTTATATTGCTAGTTCGCTTGACTAATTTCAAATCTTGATTTCCTGATAAAAAAAGAAAGTGAAGAGTTGTGCACATGTCTACATTATTATGCTTTTAAGAATAGAAATCAGAAATGAAAGAAATTACTTATTTTGGTGAAAATGTCAGCATATGATTTTGTAAGGATGTGTGAGTTGGTGAGAATCTAAAGACTTGAATGTATGATTGTGTTAATGTCAGATTGTAATATTATTTTTTTTGTTTTGACAAAATTGGACATATAATTTTGGAGAGGTTGTGAAGAAAGTGGGTGAGGTTTTTGGGGACCTGGTTTTGATAGTGTTATTGGGAAAGTGGTCCGGAAAATGAACTTTTTGTGGTCCAAAAGCAAAGGTGTTGTCATATGGCTGGTCTAGTGGTCTCCAACCCCACTACTTTTTTTGTGATGATACAAACATGTGTGGGTCTTTTGAGCTTGATATCAATTTCTTAAGCTAGCAAATGGTTGGCTTAAGTGTGTTTTGATGTTACTAGTGATGATTGAGGTTAGTGTAACAACTTATGTGACTTCAAGTCTTCACTTTTGGGTTTGGGGTTAGGGTTGTACACGTGCTCAACACGACAAAGATATGCGTATTGAGTGAATATCTGATCTTTACCACGCCGATATTTCCCTTTGAAGAGACAGAAAGTTTGGTTTCATGACAAAAATATAGGAGTGATTGAAATTTGTGGTGTTGAGTTGAAAATGCGTCCATGCACATTGAAAGTGAGATTGAAATATTTACTGTTTATTGGTTGAAACTTGAAAATGCATACATGCAGAAACACATATCCTCATTTTGGGACTGGGTCCTTGTTTCTAAATAATTGAATCATACAAAGCCCGACACTTTGATATGTACCTGAGGTGGAATAGCATTGGCTACAGGACTTGTGGTGGGAGATATATGACATAAGAGTTGTTCTGGGTGTTGCATTTACACTGTGTTCTCTGTTTGTCATGAGTGCCCTTGATGTTGTTGAGGTATCCTTGTTTTCCCTCGTTACTGGTCTGTCAAAGACATGGGTTGACTGGATCATAGGTTTGTACTAGACATTAATTGTGCCATGCCGTCGAATGCTTTTGAATTTTTTATATGGTAAGGTGTGTTGCAATTCTTACAAGACCTTTTTTTTATTTGTTGATTTTGCATCCTCGCTGGTTTTGTTATTCACCTCTCGGCTCTCGAGAAGTAGTTTGCTCTCCTTGGCCATTGTCAAGTGTCAGTTCAACATCAGTGTCTTCAAAGCCGTATAGTCAGGTTGTGTGGTATAAATAGTCTCAGTTTTGGTGGTCCTGAAATGTTTGTCCATGTTTTTTCGGTTGATGTCTATTAAATTAAAATATATAACTTTTGGCTTTTGGTCTCATCTGTAATTTGATTAATTGGCTAGGCAGAATATTGCTACTGATAGACTATAATTTTTTCGATAATCCATGCCTTGTTCCGGTGACTCAGGTTTATTAAAATCACTCGATGTTTCTATTAAACTGTTTTGGTCCTCGGGAAGAGAATTTTGATATCTGTAATGACGTAAACTCCGTGATTACTTTATTACTTGCCAGTTATCACGTGTATCACTTATATATAAGAATGAATGGTTTCTTCATCAAATGGTAAAATTAGATAAGGCTGATGAATTACTGTGATAAAACATCATGAGATAAATAAAATTGGGTTAGTGGTGATTAATTTTACCATTTGCTATGTTAGTGCATTTAAAAAAAATACAGATCTTAAAAGATCGTCTGTGGTCTTATATTGTTGATGAAATATACAGATATTCCAAATCGTTCTGGATTGAAATTCGATAGGATATAGGATATATTGTAGTGACCGGATCTTCAGTGTAAAATTTACTTTCTTTGCTAATTTATATCTATTACTTGTTGCAGATATGTCTCTTCTGACCTTGCCACAGATGTTGCTTTCTCTGTTGGTGAAGTGAAGTTCCTCCTTCACAAGGTAGAGTCGACTGGCCATATGACTCACACTCACTGTTATTGGCGCTATTATTTCCCCACCCCCGCATCCGTATTGGTCCCCATACCTTAAAGGATATTTATGATAGGAAATTATTGGATGCTTTTCCCTCTTTGCATAGTGTTTTTCTCGGTTGTATATCCACTTGATAAAGCTCTTCCTAATCAAGACTAACTTAGGGCTGAAAACTTTCACTCATGTAATACTGTTGACTCTGGTTCCTCCGCAATTAAAACTTCTGGTTTTGTCAGTTTATGACCATCCTAAATAATGACTTCAACTCTTCAATTTAGACCAAAAACATGATACTTCTCCAACAAATAGCCATGCACGACATGCTTGAGTAAGAGTAACATACTCTGTAACCTGATAAACATCTTGATACTACCTAATCCTTGAACTTCTCGCCAACCAGTGACGCCATTTTGTTAATATGTTGTGCTTGCCTGATTCTCCCCTTCGTATATGCAGTTTCCTCTACTGTCCAAGAGCAGTTGCCTGCAAAAGCTTATACTAAAAGCCGATGAAGAGAATTTAGATGTAATTCAACTGGATGACTTTCCTGGTGGGCCAAAAGCGTTTGATATTTGTGCTAAATTCTGCTATGGTATGACTGTTACCCTAAATGCTTACAATGTTGTTGCTACCCGGTGTGCTGCTGAGTACCTCGGCATGACTGAGAATGTTGACCGAGGAAATCTCATCTACAAGATTGAGGCTTTTCTGAACACCAGTATCTTTCGGAGTTGGAAAGATTCGATCATTGCCCTTCAAACCACAAAATCTCTACTTCCATGGTCTGAAGATCTAAATATTGTTGGGAGATGCATAGAGTCTATTGCATCAAAGACCTTGGTGGACCCTACAAAAGTCACTTGGTCTTACAAACATAACCGGAAATTGGCAACGGCAGACTTAATTATTGAGCATGACTCCCTAGAATCAGTTCCGAAAGATTGGTGGGTTGAAGATATATGTGAGTTAGATATTGAAATGTACAAGCGAGTTATGATTACTGTGAAGTCAAAGGGGAGGATGGATGCGGCTGTGGTTGGGGAAGCACTTAGAACATATGCTGTCAGATGGCTGCCGGAATCTATAGAAGCTCTGGTTTCTGATGACCATATTGAAAGAAATAAATCTTTGATTGAAACAATCATATGTTTATTGCCACCTGACAAGTCATTGGGTTGTTCTTGTAGCTTCTTGCTCAAACTATTGAAAGTAGGTGTTCTAGTTGAACTTGATGATTCGGTGAGAGAAGAGTTGGTGAACAAAGTCAGCTTGAAGCTGGATCAAGCATCTGTGAAAGACCTTCTAATCACAGCAAGGCCTCCCCAGTGCACAGTTTATGATGTTGAATTGTTTTCGTGCATTGTGAAAAGATATGCGATACACCACGAGGGTGATGTGGAGTTTGCTTTGAGTGGTAAATCTTGGCTGAATGTCGGTGGATTAGTTGATGCTTACCTGGCAGAAGTTGCATTTGATCCTAATCTGTCCCCATCGACCTTCATTGAATTATCGAGATTGATACCTGAGACAGCTAGACCAATTCATGATGCACTCTACCGGGCTGTTGACATTTACCTAAAGGTATGCCTTATTGCCAATCTTATTGCAAATTGTTATCTAGTTGATATCACAGCAGCTTGGCTATTCTATAGAGAGCTTATCTGATGTGTGCGTTTTTTTTACTTCCGCAATGTTGCGGTGTAGTTTTGTCTGTTTTCTCTTATATATCAATTTCCCATCATAGTTGAGCTGTGTGTAAGTTCCAGAAGTTTAACCAAAGTTTGTGACATGAAGGGTAAAATAACCAAGAGTTATTCAAATCATAGACCTAAAATGTGAATCACCTTATAATTTTCGTTAGGGTTAATGCAGTTGATTTTCACACTATTTAGTATTTGATATGTCACTAAGTTAGATGAAATATTATGGAACAACTTTGGTTAAATAAGTGAGAAATTGCTCAAATCTCAGGTCATCAAAGAATAATTTGTGAAATCTCGTGTAGCAAAGTCGAAATAGTCCGAATCACAGGACACCATCATGTTGCACTTCTCATTAAGTGTAAGGCTCTAGATAGATTATGTGTTAACTGTTTCTATACTTATAATTGTGTTTGTGTTAACTTTCAGGAGCACCCTAACTTGACGAAAGCTCAGAAAAAACAGATATGTGGGTTGCTGAATGTAAAGAATTTTACAATGGACGCATCAATGCACGCAGCACAGAACGAGCGTCTCCCTCTTCGAGTGGTGGTCCAAGTATTGTACTTTGAGCAGATGAGGGTGGCAACCACTACACAGCCTCTCAGCACCACATCTAATAACACTTCCTCATCCACGCCCAATGATGAAGAGTGGGACCGACGAACTCTAGGGAGTTGCAAGTCACTGAGGAAACAGATGGATAAAACGAAGATCAACGAGAACAAAGAGCTACCAAAGAACGGGAAAATGCTGTCCAAAAAGGGTAGTGTGAACAGTCGAAGTGGGGCTCAGTTGTTGCCTTCTCGTTCAAGGAGGATATTTGATAAGTTATGGGGTTTAGGAAAGGGGAATGGAGAGAGCAAGAGCTCAGGGACTAGTGGGAGCTCTCAGTCACCCACCATGTCATTGGCTCCCGGTGATACCAAGTCTTCCGGTTCTTCATCAAGACACCGGAGGCATTCAATCTCTTGAATAAGAAAAGCGGATTTGATGTTTGTAGAAGTGAATATATTAAGGAGAATTATTAACCTGGCAAGTGTAAAAAGAAGCTGTAGGATTCTTTGATTGTCGCTGTAGCTGTTGGATGTTGGAAAAGGCGTTGGTCGGGGAGGTTATCTAACAAAAACGACTTTTAGTGCAGAAAATGCATGAAGTTATGTGTTTAATTGTCTTATGGAGTTATGTTGCTACGAAATTGTATCCTAATTTGATGATGTTAAAACAGTCTGATATGTCTTCAGAGTAGAATAGTTGTATTTGTAGTTCAATTTCGTGTCTTATGAACTTAATTGTATCCTACTTTGTCATTGTTTCATATTCGTTTTAAACATTATTTGACTATTTCTTATTGTTTAATGGGCTTTGCCTAGGGCGTTTTGGCCTTTGTATGGTGTTTACCCTTAGCTCATATTTGCCTTTTCTGTGTTCTTTAAACAAAAAGAAAATTTATTAAGTTGATCGTCTAGAATCTAGAGTAAATAGCTTGAGTTTAAATTTTCTAGATGGCATACTAACAACCTGAGTTTAAATTCCGTCAATGTTAAAACTGACCTAAAAAGAATATCCATTTTCCTTCCAAGGAATACCTTGTACTAGACCCCTCAAAAGGTTGGTCAACCACGTCAATTTCAGTTCAGCAAATTTATGGTGTTCATATATCTGATTCAAAATGAGTCGGCTGGATCATTTTATATTTCGGTGATTTTCATAGGGTCCTGAATTAGGATCAATTTCAAATCTTGCTCACTCTATTCGTATTACTGGTCATTTGAGTCGGGTTAATTTTGAACTCTACCGAGGTCTCTCTCATACATACCCATGGACAAATTCAAACAAAAATTAAGATCATTTCTAGCCACGTAGTCCTGCCGTCTGCATTATCTAGTATACTAATCAATCATTTTCAGCAACAGTTGACTTTAGAATTACTACTACAAGTACATAATCCAGAGTAAATACTTATAAAACCCAGAAACTAAATTTGCAACATCCATATTTGAACGTGAAAATGAAGTCTATTGTAGTATTATTAACAACAGGGTTGTTTTTATTTTCATTGATTAGTCTATCAACATCATCATCATCATCATCATCATCCTCAGATGATGAATGCAAAGCATGGTTGGTTCAATCTATCCCTACTGATATGCCTCACCTTCCCCTTGTTCCTGGTGTTCTTTCTACTGGTACTCTTTTTTTTCATCTGGCTTTTGCTCAATTTTGTTTCTTTCCTTATGGATATTTTGTTTCCGGTTGAAATTTGTTGTTTATTATTGCTATATTTTCAGTTTGTCGTCCTTTACTTACCTTTGATTAAAATATCTCGCACCCGAGTGGCCAAGTATAGGAAAAGTAAACAAATCATTGGGACGTAGCGAGAACTGTATAATATGTACAGTTGGTCTCATTGGAACTAAATAGTTCCCCACTTGTCCTCCCATTTGCTTTCTCGTGAGAGGGGATCCGACCCGTCTTCAATGAGAATTTGTGTAATATGTATTACTGTAATACTGTATGTATTATGTCAGGTTGATACCCTTATACCCTCTACTAGTCTACCTTATCTTTTCTGTTTTACAATTATAAATGTTGTGATCACGGATTCAAGGCATTAGTTTATGAAAAAAATAAATGGAGATTACTGTGATACTGATCTGGTTTAACTTATTAGGGAGACGCTGTTGATACGCCAAAATAGGATATATTATTGTCGTCATGTTGAATCTTTTTTGTTTCTTTTTAAATATGACATTCGAAAATTAAAATTAAGCGTTCTTGTCGGATTGAAATGAGGGCGATAAATTTGGAATGAGGGCATACTAGTTTGAAAAACTATCTTCGTTCCAAATTTGTTGTCCCTTTTGACATTGTTCGTCAGTTGACGTCGATTTTGATCTTTACTAAATAGATGTAGAGTTCCAATACAACCATTTCGGGTTTGATTTATCTGACCAACTATTTTCACATTATCAATTTTAAAAAGTCATAGCTGTAGAATATACGAGAAATATTGATCGCTACTGACAGTGTTTGATCACCAAAGTCAAATATGGACATGACGGAATGGAGGAAGTTATCAACTATCGACCACTATGAAACAAACAAACCCAGGGTAACTTTTTAAAATTGGTCTGGTGGGATGATTAGTAGTACACCAGTACTCTTAGACCGTTTGCAGAAATTGCAGCTTAATTTCATTTGAAACACACCTAGGGCAAGAAAGCATACGTACTGAAAACGCTCGTCATTCTGATGTTGCTGGTGATTGTATGCTTTACCACCTTTTTTGCCCTGCCATTTTTCCAGTGATATTGAGGTTGTTTGGATTTATTTATTTCTCTCCTAATTACTAAAGTTAATCCTACGAACTGTCTCAGCTGATGTATTCAAGTGGTTAGCCGGGAACGCAACTAGTAAGCTTGATATCATGGCACAATATTGGCAGTTGGTTGCTGGGTCTGATAATCCTTTGTCTGGGGATTATGGGTACTCAGAAGAAAATATGACAAGTTTTGGTGCCGAAGAAGGTTTTAGTGTCTATAAAGCTATTGAAAATGCTGCCAATCGCAGTGTCGTAGTCAGGTATGCATGCATTAGTTTAGTTAGACCTGGCCAAAGTTTAGTGGTCCTGAAACCGATCCAAAATGTTGAAAAGACCCTACTACAGACCCAATAATGATATAAAAACAACTCGATAGAAACCAAACTTGAGCTGAAGCTACCAAAGCTGAAAATGGCTCACAATCAAATTGAGATGAATTGATTTGGCTAACCTAAGTTTTTATATCCCCCAAACTTGTGAAACCTCAAACGTTTTGGAAACAGTTGAGAAATATAGCTATGAAAAAGTAAATAGTCGATGTACATGTTTTCTCCACCAAATACCAAATCTTTCCTTGGGGAGAAAAACAAACTTTCAACTCTAGTTAAATTTGAACCAAACGCTTCTTGTATTACATGAAGTAAAACTTGTTGCGAGTTTGACTCGGCACTTGAATCGAAAACACTCGAGTCAAATTAAACTCGAATTGGAAACCTTAAAGAAAATAGAGTAAAACTACATGATACTTGATCCGAAAAGAACCGACTAGTACCTAATCCAGCTGACCTCATTTGGCATATCTACTTTTATTTTCTTTTTTTTTTGTCTTACAAAAATGCCTGATTATTTGTACAGTTCATTTCTGGGGTAACCTTGCAATACTCTTTTATAGGCTTTTGCAGCACTCTGGTGTATATCCAGATTATACAAAGGAGCCATCCGACATTGCATCCGCAGGACCTAATGTAACTAATGTTACATTATTACTCAGCAAGTGGTTTGGATCTGGCATTATCCATGCTAAAGTTTGGATTTCAGATGAACGTCATGTCTACATTGGATCAGCCAATAATGATTGGAAATCACTCACTCAGGTACTGTGCAGTGAAGCGGTCTTATATTAACCCACTAAAAATATAATCGACCTTGACCTTCTCAAAAAGAAATTTGTGTTCTAGCAGAAGTGTTCTAAACTTAAAACCTTTTTTTATATAGTTGTGGAGTGTCTATTTGTTTTAATTTGTCTTAGACTCATAGTTCATGTCCTGAATATATCTGCCTGGCTTTCAAATCTTCCTAGGTAAAAGAAGCGGGAATCTATCTTGCTGATTGTCATAAAATTGCCAAAAAGGTCAAGAAGTATTATAACAACTTGTGGACGCTTGCTTCACTCAATGCTACACTATATACTACAACAGTTTGGGATTCAAAGTCGCAGCTGAATAGAACAGTTCCATGTTGGTCACATTTTGTTCCCAAGGATGATAGATGCGAGTATGACCTTAAACACGTGTGCTAATTATTTTACACATTTTCTTCATTTCTTCCAACGCTATCTTTTTTTCATGTTTGCTGGACCTTAAATCATTTTGGGACTAAGGTTTTGTAATGCAGTCTTGTTACTAACATTCAAAGTTAAACATGAGATTATTTGACAATATGTCATGTTTCCTTTTGGATAATTATTGCTAACAGTCAATTATATTGTTGATGCAGTTCACCTCTTTCTGATTATGTCAAAGTTAAACATGTGATAGGATACCCTTCTCTATCGGATCCTGATATGTTTAAAAAACCTCTTCAAACACCTGGATGCGAAATTACTTCTACTACGCAGCGTTATAAGAGCTATCTGTCCTTTGCTCCTCCTGAGGTAATTTTGTAAGGATCAAGTATTTTACCTTCTATCAGCTACCGTGGCTTCCACCACATTACCTTATTTGTCGTTTATTTGGTACGAATTGTGTCCCTTTTCCTGCTGATAACCTGACCTTAGTACCCCATCACACCACATCCCAGGCAGCATCCCTAATGCTATTATGGACTGATAGTTACATGCTTATTGGAGGTATATGGCTTGTGTGATCCACTGTTTTGCAAATGTCAAACATGTACAACCTATTTTACATAGACCCGCTTTAAAAGTCGCACATAGTTACTTGCTGGAGTCACACACAGCTTTTAAGTGAAAAAAATCAAAAATTGGGCTGAAGTGAAGTGTCATATTTTGTGGCCATGTGACACGCAATCAAAGAGATGTTCCAAGTAGCATAGTACACAACCATATTGATTTGGACTATGCAACTCATATTGACTTTTGAACCCATGCCTTATTCTTACAAATCTAAAGGAGATGTGGATTTATTGGATTTATTTGGATTCTATGTCAATTGCCAGTATCAAAATTGTTCACAGAGCTCGACAAGTTTGGTGCCTTAAAGTGAAAAGCACTAAACTGTTTTAGCGTTTTCCCTCTCTACTGAATGTCCAAAATAATCATGAAGTAGATAACTTTTCTTCTGTAAATATCAGGAATCAGGAAAATTTGAACTGCGTCATCTACTGATATCCACTTATTCCCCACTTAGAGGAAAATTACTCTGTTTTTTTGGCCCTTTATTTCACTCTCAAATGCGGAGTAGACATATTTTTGATAGAAAACGGATACCTTATTGAGATAGTGCTTTGTTGCAGCTCTCATTCGACGAGTTCCAGACTGATGAACAGGCATGGGTGGATACTATTAAATCTGTAGGAATTGGAGGTGTTGTCAGGATTAATACCATGGACTGGCTTGGTCAGTCTCAGTACACTGACCAAACTGTTTACTGGTCTGCTCTTTCATCTGCTATATCTGAGGTATTTTCTTATAGTGATGCTTTCGTCTTCCTATAATTTGATCACTTTTTACTTGGCTTTTTTGAAAGCAATTTAAACTTATCTTTGGAAATACTTCCCACCTAAAACCCTTTACCCATTTGACATTAATTTGTCCTAGGGTAGCTGGTTTAAACGAAAGACAATTCGATCATTTCAAGTTTTTGATCGAATGACAAATGGGTAGGGATTTTGATTTGAATGTATTGTAGGAAAAGAGTTATCAACATTCATTTCATATACAGTCATCAAATTCAGTTAAACCTAATGAGAATAGGTAAGAGTTGTCAAATTTCCGTCTAGTTTCTAAACCTTATTTTCTTTTCAAAATATCATCTTTACTATTTCTTCCATAACCCTATTCATGATTGAATCTTGGATGCGGTCTAATCTCACTAGATGCGGCCATATCGCCTCAAAAAATGGTTCATTCGATCACGGCGATCTTCAAAACAGTTAAACATGGTTGCGATTGACAGTCACAACTCACAACCTTGATTAAATACCATGATCTTATTGTTTTATACTCCATTTGTCTTAGTCAGTTGTTTATTTATTTACCTTAACTTTTGTTTGTGAGGGATTTTTCTCAAACGTAAATAAATGAATGACACAGGGCAGTACGGAGTACTTCTTTTTCACTTGATTTTCTTACACTAATTTCTTTCCCTTTTTTTTTATTCTTGTCATACTCTTTTTTCTTTCAAATATTCTCTTTTTTTCTCTCATTATTGGACCTCATGTTAATCAAAACTATTTCCTACCCATCTTCAAAATGTTTTAATCTATGATCAGGTCGTCTTCTCAAAGCAAGCAACGGTCCAGCTCCTTGTGGCGCGGTGGTCCCATTTCATCCATGGCACTGATGCATACTTGAAGTCTCTTTTATACACAAACGTCTTGTGCAAATCATCAGCATATAACAAATGCTCTGGCAAAGTAGAGGTTAAATATTATGTGGTGCCTGGCTATAATGCTACCGGACCAGCCCTAACCAATGACGGCAACACAACAGGCAACCTATACCCTAGTTACACACGGGTTAACCACGGGAAATACGCAGTCAGTGATGTAAGAGCTCACATTGGAACCAGCAATCTAGTATGGGACTACTTCTACACCACAGCAGGTGTTGGTTTCGGAACATACAACCCTTCCATTGTTTCGCAACTTCAACAAATCTTTGATGCAGATTGGTATTCACCATATGCATATCCAGTCGTGCCAATTGATGACGGTTACTCTTCTTCAAGCTAATCCTGTGCTGTGCATCAGGAGCATGGTCTTAAGGTGTTTGCTGCTCACTTGAGCTTCCACTAATTTGATTTTTTTTTATTCGGTTTGAATGCTTTGTTGATTGAGCTGAATTTGTTTGTGACGGGAAGGAAAACCAAGTTTTGTGTAAAACTGTCACAGTTAGACCAATCTAAATGCCTACTTATATCTGATGTTACTCACTTTACTATATAATGTAATTAGGTTGGTCCAAGTGAAATGGATTTGTATCATAGAGATGTATTTTATCTAAATATTTGGATATTGTTTTGTGAGATGACATGGGTTTGCATTTCTAATACATTTGGAGGCATCGATATTTTGTGCAAAATTTAGTTTTATCTCTTACCAGAAGAAACGGAGTACAATTGAAATACAAAAAAAAAAATTGCCGACATAAATGGAAAGTTGGGAGGATTTTAAATTATGTACGAATTTGTATCCGCCTTTTTATTTAGGATTAATTCATATGAATAATCCATACTATTACCCATCTTCTCAAAATAACCCGAACTACATTTTAACCTACAATAAACCCAACCTTACAAACTCTCTTCTCAAAATACACTAGCTTTATTTTGACCTGCTACATCAGGTAAATATGACCTGATATATTAAAATACTCTCTCCCCACCTCTAGTGCCTCCTTCCACAACCACAATCACCTCCTCACTACCACCACCTATCATATTGCCCAGCCTCCACATCGATTGTAGGTTAGCCACCGAAACACCATCACCGTTCATCCACCATAACAACACCAATCCACAACCATCCTAATCATCAATACAATGGCGACAGTATCCTCATTTGATGTCATACCAATAAAAAATGCACCTTTTTTTTGCACAAGGTGTTGCTAATTTGATCGGTTCTTGACTCTTTTCCGACTTACTATACAACACAAGATCATCACTTTTGGTTAAAACTCCAATATCACCATGAAGGGCATCAATTGGGGATAAAAAACCCATATTTAATCCATAAAGATACTAATGTTTGTGAGATTTTCTTGGCAACAATCACTGATTTTCCAACCATGTTAAAAAGATTGTGCTTATTGACGATATTGTGGTCTGTTTGCATTTTAATGTTTGTGAGTGTTTGAAGGAGTAATTAAGGTAATTCGGTTGGGATTTAAAGAGAGTTCAAAGGTTTTTTTTGTTAATTTTTGTTCTGAGATCCGTGAGTTGGAGTAGCGGTTGTGGTGGTGTTGGCTGCAGGTGGACGATAGTAGCTGTGGTGGTAGTGATATACTGATATAGTGAGGGAGGAGAGTTGAGTTACTGAATGAGTGGGATTATGAATTAGGAAGGTAAATAAATAAGAAGATGGAGGGGTCACTGATTGTTAACTAAAAAAATGGTGGTAAGTTAACAAGTTAAACAGGTAGCCGGTCATTCAGACTATTACGAGAAGGAAGAGGCAACAGTATGGTTTATCGTGGGTTAAACTGAAGTTCAGATTACTATGAGAAGACGACTAATAGTTCGGATTATTCGTATGAATTAACCCTTTTATTTATGTAAAATTTTCTTTACTATACCCGCGGTCCATCATAAGTTGGGCATCCGGGAAAAAAAATGTTTATCTTATTATTACAAGTCTAAGCTCATTTTATCTATCCTTAGTTTAATTTGAAAAATGGTACTCCGTATTATATCTATTTTAGTTTGTTGAATGTACGCGAACCTTTTTTTTTGGTAATGAACCAAGTATTCCATATAAGATGGCAAATTAATGGTTAAATTTCTCGCGATTTTCAACTTAGAATCAAATTCACGATCATTCGGCTTAAGAGTTGACGTAATTCTTACCAGTCTATCACTAGCTTGAAGCGGCTTTCGTTTACATCAACAGCTCAAGCTGTTGCATTGCGACACCTATCGGGTCATATACGAGTATTTATACTAACCGTGATAATGGTACTACTTCCATTTATTTGAATTCACGGCATTTCTGACGCAATAGCTTCTAAACATTGTCTAGAGCAATCTATAACTTCAACCACTTTTTATGTCTAAAGATATGACGGTAAACACCATGGTCCGTGATGCATACAGCAATTATGGGTCGGTTCAAAATTTGAGATTTAGCAATTAGCATTGTCTTCAATGATCTCTGGAGGCGAAATGTACTGCCTTATTATATTTTTACAGAGTTTGTAGTAAACCATAAGTTTGAATCAGTGGCATCTCCATATGCCAGAATAAGAAGCAAATTAAGAGTGTGTACGTATAAAGTTTCACTCTTCTGAAGCCGGTTTTTTTGCCGCATGCTTGCACTGAACTTGCTGGTTTTGAGATTTCAACTCGTCTCCAGCAACGAGAAAGAATGCGGTGTGCCTGGACACAGCCAAAGGGGGTGAGTGTAATGTGTTATATGAACAGAAAAGATGATGAACCATTGCTAGAGCTTAGACTGAAGGAAAATTTTACCTGAAGAAGTTCATCATCTTAGTCTTTGAGTCGGTGTCAATTTCGGGAGTAGTATCCAGAGCTTCTTGCATGTGATGCAGCCATCTTTCAGCCGCTTGATGAGTGACCGAGAATGGCCTGTGACGTGCGATCAGTGCTGGATGACCTGCAAAATCGGATCCCATTAACAGACTTATACACGACACGAACTTTAGAGTTTAGACCACAAAACAGAAACATAAGCACAAAATAGTGATATCCGACACTTCGACACATTTCAGACACGACACTGCGACGAGGAGTCCGAGTAACACAGCTAACAAGATCAAACACCCCCCAAGCAGAAGATAAGTTGAGTTGGCAAGATCAAACGTCATGAGAATTTTTTATGCATGGAGCTATAATAATCATGGCAAAGGCAAATATATTTTTTATTTAATGGTATGAGAGGCTTGAATGACAAAAGTAGAGGAATAAACAGATTAATAAAACGTTTCCACTCCCCATATCATCCCAGTGATTTGTTTACCTATTCTATTTTTTGGTGTCATTTGTTTACCTTTCTAGATTGGGTAAATTTTAGGCTACTCGATCACAATTTTACCCATATCCTCCTTATACATCAGCGTCTCTTCGGCCACCACAAAGACCACTGCTAGCCACCTACACTACCCCCACCAATGCAGACACCATCACCACCCTAAAAACCCATCGCCGATAAACCCCCGGCCACCAACATAAACTCTGACTACCGGAAATATCAATCTAAAAACCAGACTTCTAGACATTGAGAACATGTGAAATTTGTAGAAGAACGAATAAGTGATGGACCAAAGGTCAGTCGAGGTCGAGGTTGACAGGTGACTGGGTGAAGGAAGTTAAGGTTGGGCCTTGAGAAAGGTAAAAACAGAAGAGGTTATTGGATTGGGGTAAAGGGTAAGTGTTGTGTTTGGCTATGTAAGTTTATTAAGTGAAGGGTAGAGTTGTACTTTACCCCATGTATTGGTCTTTGTGCCAGCCAATTGGAAAGTAAACAAATCACCGAGACGGAGTAGTAGTATGTTTTTTAATGAATCTTTCTCAAACATACTATTCATAAAAACTCTCAACTAAGACAATATTCTCTGGGATATGACATACGGAGTATAAGATTGGACGCTTAAAAAAATGAGACCAAACATAATATGGCAAGGCTGTATGAGTATCACTGGGTCTATGGGAATATCGTTCGTGGAAATTCTACCATTTTATGAATGCTATTATTTGAACGTTAAACATGCTAACTGTTGCAAAAGACACCAGGTTGACTCAAAAGTTTACTCTATAACATGAGATTGCCAAAATTGTTAGCTGCGCGAAAATATACCCTCATAAATGGATAAAAACTCTCATAGAATCCTCCATAAAACAAAATAACTACTTCATGTAGTCTCATTGGCTCGTTCAGAAAATGTTTAGGCACATAGGTGCGTAGAAAGGGCACTTCCACCTTGACATGATCCCAAAAATACTTTTTTTATACATCAAGAATGCATCCACCACAAATCGAATCATAAATAATCTTTCACAAGTTCAAACTATTTGCCATTACCCTCAGTGCTGGTTTACTACTATGGCTACGACACAAAATCAAAAGAGTTTTCAAGTTAATCCACGTCTTTTAATGGGATAGGTAAATGGCTGACTAACCCATCATACATTCATACAAGGTATCAAACTTTAACATGAAAGAAAGTGGCCAATAATTTTATATAATGTGGATATATAATTCTCTATTTATGGTATAAAACCAATGAGATGACTGATACCTCACCACATTGAAAGGAAGCATTTGCAATGACAATTTCAAGAAGTGTCTAGCACTGTGTACACAGTTTACTCGTTGGCAGCACAATCAATTGCATTCGTACCCCGAATTTGATCGATTGAACAGAATAATACACGTCTTACCAATTACCTTGTTAGGTCGGTACTGCTAGTGGAGTTTAGCTTAGCTTAATTTTTTTTTCCTTTCTAGCCTTTGATTGCATAGAATAAGCAGCTTAAATTATCCACGCAGATACAATCAATACTCATTCAAATAGAATAAGAAATGGAAATATAGCTAGAGTACTTCAGAAAAGGAATCAAGCTTAAGCCATCTTATAAACAGATACGTCGCACATTCTCTTAATCTCCCCTCTTTAACAGGATGTAATATCAGGAGTTCCAGGAGTTATCCTTCCTTTATAAGGTTGGTCATTCAGTGCACAGTTCCAATTTTCTCATCTTTCAAGAAGTAAGAACTAACCTTTCACAGTAAGGAAGTTTCCAGTACATTTCTCGCTTAGAAATCCTAAAGCTTACCATCCCAATAAAAAGAAAATCAGCGCTAACACCTTTGTATCTCATAAAACATACAAATACTTGGAAGTATCCATTCACTTTTACATAATCCAACAATGGGTACAAACTGACTTCTAATAATAATCCATAATAGGCCCTCATTATATTATGGAGTACATTGTAGTGTACTAACAATTCAAAGATAATGTCAAACCAGTCCTCCAAAAGACGCCACCAGCACATGTCCATACATGTAGCTAATCAAATCGAAATCCCTTCAACCACTTAGATATTCATACATAGATACCTCATATGCTGCTATTCAGCCGACATTCTCAAATCACGCTATTCCTCCATTTGAATAAAAAAAGAAATCCAATCACTTGATCATACAACTAAAAGGGGCTATAAACACCATAGGTTCATTTACAATACTAGGAACAACCTACAATATACAAGGCTATATTAGTGCAGTAGTATTAGCTAATTGACTACTGACTCATAACCGTAGACTTAGTCTAATGAGAAATGATGCAACTTATCAACATTATCTACATTTAATTAATAACACCCCAAAAGACACCACCAGCACATGTCCATACATGTAGCTAATCAAATCGAAAATCCCCTCAACCACTTAGACATTCATATATAGATACCTCATATGCTGCTAATCAGCCGACATTCTCACATCACGCTATTCCGCCATTTGAATAAAAAAATACAATCACTTGATCATACAACTAAAGGGTGCCTATAAGCAACATAGATTCCAGCTATCATTTGGTGATATTAAAACTTTTTCTTAATTGTTTTCATCAAGCATTCATGAGGTATGTACTTCCACAGTCCTCTGAGAAGTTTCATAATTGTATATAAAAAAAACTTGGATTGAATCCCCCAAAGAACAGAACTTTAAACGAGTTTTTTTTCAAAAATGAGGCTCAAATTCAAATAAATTAACAAAATGGGTAGTTTTTCAAAGTAATTACCCAAAATGGGTCCACATCAGCCCGAAGCTAGGTTCGGATCAAAGTTGCTCTCCCCCTAAGCGACTAGTACCTAATACACTATTAAAAAAGGCAAAAAAAAAAAAAATTAATGTAGTCGCTGTCCCGCCGAGCGACTTGCTACAGTGATTTTTTTTAATTATTATTTTTTTAGCAATGTTACTCTTTAAAATCAACCATAGTCGCTCTACCACTGAGCGACTTTGTCCCAAACTCAATTATTTTGTATAATTTTCTACTTATGTACAAGTGATTAAGGTCGCTGAGGGGGGGAGCGACTTAATCTCAAGTCGTCGACTTTAAGCCTTAACCCAGATTCGTCAAAACCGATCCTACGTGGACCCATTTTGGGTAATTAGTTTAAAAAAACACCCACTTTGCTAATTACTTTTTTGTTGAACCCCATTTTAGAAAAAAAAAAAAACTCACTTTGAACCATAAACATCACAATGATTACACATTTTCAGAAAACGAATATAAACTACAAACTACTCCCTCCATCCAGTGTCAATCATTTGTTTACCTTTGATTAAATTATCTCTCCGTGAAGAAACCCATATAAATACCCACATGTGAATGTCACATTGATAAAAGAGACGAGAGTTTAACACGTTTATAAGCTAAGGGTTATGAAGCGGACTCTGTCCTCTCCATCCATTTGGGTGTGGATCAGGCCCGTTTGCATGATTTAACACGCAATAAACAAAAAAAAAAGACAAATGATGGGGATGGAGAGAGTAACAATAATAGTGAAGACGATATTATTACCTCTTCTCTGAGAAAAGAGGGGTGGGCCACCCATTCTTTGCACAAAAAATTCATATTGATTCTGAATAGCATCCTCTTTGATTGAATTAGCAAAAATTGACCTGAACCATTCTTCTTCATCATCATATACCCTAACAGTAACACAAATGATCATAAGGCATTAAAATGAAGAAAAATAGCCAGATTAAATAAATGAATGAAAAAGAAGGAAACTTTAGAAAGCAAACCTGGTGTAGAAGTTGGTGGAAAGATGAACAAAGGTTTGAAGGCCCAATTTGTGAAAAAGATTGGTTTCATCAATTGAAAACGCATCGTTTGGGTCCACGCCACTATACTGTGAAGCCTTCTGCTGAAGTGACTGCATGTTGTTGTTGTTGTTCAAGTATAGAGTTTGTGATTGTGGGAGTTGCGTGAACAGAACGAGGTTTTATAATATGAATATGAATATGAATATGAATACGACTGTGAATATGCTTTGTTTTTTGCATGAAACATTAATGTAGGAATTGAGTTAAATATGAATTGTAATTGTTTTTTGTTTGAGTGAGGATTTGGGGGAGGTGTTGGTTGTTGTGTACGTTTTGGTCATTCTCATACCAAGTATCTCATTCGTCTGTTTAGACCTTAGAATGGAGTTGAATCTATGGGCGTGTTATTGAGTCTTACTTAGGCCCTGTTCTTTTGGACTTAAATTCAGCTCTTATAAGTTCAGTTCAGTTCAGTTCAGCTCCAATAAGTTCAGTTCAGTTCAGTTCAGCTCTATTAAGTTCAGTTCAGTTCAGTTCAGTTCAGTTCAGTTCAGCTCAACTTACTTTATTTCAACATTATTATTATTATTACTATTATCATTGTTATTATTATATTAATTAATTTTTTATTATTATATTAATATATTTTTAAAATTTATTATATTACTAATATTTATTATTATTATTATAATTTTTATTTTTATTATTATATTTATATTTAATTTATTTATTTATTATTATATTATTACGATTAATTAATGGAAATATTAGTATTACTAACATTTATTATTATTATTATTATTTTGTTATATTAAATTTAATATTTTATTAATATATTCACAATATTATTATTATTATTATTATTATTTATATTTACTATTATTAGTATTTATATCATTTATATTATTATATTATACTTGATCTTATTAATTCTTTAGATACTTTTGTTAATATATTTTTTACTATATTATATTATTACTAATAATGTTATCATTTATATTAATATTTTATAATATTAGTATTATATTATATTAATATAGTATTATACTAATGTTTAATATATTATTATTATTATTATTATTTATAATATTATATTATTAAATTATACTTATCATATTTATTTTAATTACTATTTTTAATTTATTTATTACTATATTATATTATTATTAATAATTAGATAAGTAATATTACTATTTTACTACTATTATTATTATATTATTATTATTATATTATTATTATTATTATTATATTACTGTTTTATTTTTATATATCTTATTATATTATTATTTTATTATATTAGTATAATATTATTATTTTTAATGATTAATATTATTATAATATTTATTATTGTATTATTATTGTCATATTCATTTTATTAGTTAAGTTAAGTTAAGTTCAATTCAGATCAGTTCAGTTCAGTTCAGTTCAGTTCAGTTCAGTTCAGTTCAGGTCTATTAAGTTCAGTTCAGTTCAGTTCAGATCCAATAAGTTCAGTTCAGTTCAGTTCAGTTCAGTTCAGACGATTTCAGTCCAAAAGAACAGAGCCTTAGTGGCGGACCCAGAGCTTTATAATTGGGGGTGCACATTTAAATAATTTTTTTTTTGCGTATAATATAAAAAAAAAAGCTAATAAGTAAAAAATTTCTTTGTGTTAAAAGTCAATGGTCGTAAAAGAAAAATACAAATAAGTGAAATTAATGTCATCGAACAAGCCAGATTTCATGTTCTGAATAGTTCAATACAACATTGTTATCACTTAGACAAAAATAAAAAATAAAAAAAATATTCATAGCACAAATAGACAAAAAAAAATCATTGATAAATTAAATTGTTAAATTCATCATATCGAACATGTATTTAACAATCTAAATTACAAAATTGGAATTGAGCAAATTGAACTTGGCCGTCTAAGCTAATAGAATTTAACAATCAAATTACAAATTGGGAAATTTGAATTTGATATCGGTCGTCGAAGAAGTAAAGAACTAAGTTATCAATATTCATAGCATAAATAGATAACATAGTCTTATAAAAAAATTATTGATAAATTAAGTTCATCATAGAGAACTTGGAGTTAACAATCTAGATTACAAAAATGAAAGTGAACGAATTGAAATTGGTCGTCAAAGCAAATAAAATTTGAAATTAACAATCAAAGTACGAAATCCGGAAATTGGAATTTTAATGTTTGGAGTAAATAAGGAGGGACTTGAGGGAAAATTATATAGTTTCAAAAAATAAACTACCGGAAATTGGAATTTTAATGTTTGGAACAAATAAGGAGGGACTTGAGAAGAAATTATATAGTTTCAAAAAATAAACTACTCCAAAAGGGGTTATGGAGGCTTGAACCCCCACCACTTCTCCCACATACAAAGACTTTAACCACTACACCAAACTACTGTTCTTATCCTAAATGGCAGGTAAATGCTATACATAGTTAATGTAAACCTTTTTTTTAAAAAAAAAATCCCAAAATCCGAGGGGGTGCACGTGCGGTGCTGTGCGACCCCCCCGGTCCGCCCCTGGTCTTACTTAAGACGGTTTTAAGTTAAAACCTCTAACAATCCATTTTTTATTTTAACATTATTTAACTTGGTTGTGAGTATTTCTTAATTTAAGACCGTGTGATACAAGAAGTTGTGATTAGATTTGAAATCAAATAGGTGTTACTAAGGATGTCAGTGCGGCGGGTACAAGTAGATACCGCTTTGAACCCGCTCCAGTTGGGGCGGGTATGAGTAGAGCTTTGGCGGGTGGTGGGGCGGGTACGAGTACAAACTATAACCCGCCATGGGTTGTAGGGCGGGGATGGTTTTGCGTCTTACCCACTTCATACCCACCTACCCGTCAATCATAAAATAAAAAAAAAACGATTTTCTCACTTGTTCTCCTCAATTTTTTTCGTTTTCTAAGGTATGCCCCTCTTTTTTTCAAAAAAACTTTGACCGTTCATAACTATCGACTACGAGCTCAAAAAACGGTATTTTCTTTTTCAAACTAATTATCTGGTAAAGACCTTGCATTCGAAAAAATAAAATTACCGCTTTGTGAACTCGTAGCCGAGAGTTATTAACGATCAAAGTTTTTTTAATGAATAAACTTTGACTGACCATAATTTCCGGCTACGATTTGTGTAACACCCGCAAATGTACCCTATTTGTATTTTAAAAATATTATACGGATACTTTTCAGCGTAATTTTAGATTTAATCTAGAACTTAGTTTCCGTGTCTAATTTAGCAAATCCGAGTTCGTATTCGGACTTTACTCGAAATTCCGTGTGAGTTACGCCTTAAGGCGCTTTTGGGCTTTTTCCATATTTTTCCACTTACTCACCCTTATAAACCCTAACTCCCTCATCTTTTTCCACTTACTCCTCCCTCAACAAGTAACCAAAACCTAAACCCCATTTTTGATCAAGCTCAAGATCATCACTACTCCTTCATTACTCACCCAAATCCTCTAATTCTCGTCATAATCTTCCCCTCTTGTCGTCCTCTATCGTATTCGGTAATAAAATTACCGTCTTTCTCACTTTTCAATGTATCCGTCTTTCTCAAAGGTGAATTATATTCATCTTTTGTTGTCTAATTGTAGGTGGAGACCTTCAAGACCTCGACAAAGATTACTACCTAGTAGAGGAGGACCTAAACGAAGATTGAAGACGCGAAAAGGTAACGGTGAAGGGTTACTCGATATCAATACGTGTTTTATATGCTTTAGTTGATGTTTACTAAATGTCTAGTGACATTTATTAGATACGTAATATAGCTTGATGTTAGTATATGTGTTGGAATTTGTTGTGTAGCTATAGAATTTATGTTAGTCGATGTTTGTTGATAATTATTGGTGAAGTAAAGGTGATTTTCGTGCATGAGTAGTCCCAGCCGGCCGACCGGCTGCCGGTCAACTGACCGGCTGGGAGGGTGGCT
The DNA here is from genome assembly GCA_022085475.1 of Heliosperma pusillum. NCBI lineage: Eukaryota > Viridiplantae > Streptophyta > Magnoliopsida > Caryophyllales > Caryophyllaceae > Heliosperma > Heliosperma pusillum. The sequence goes on along the minus strand of JAIUZE010001921.1, from coordinate 16,728 downwards.
GACCGGCTGAGACACACCCCTATCTTTCCTCTTATTCTCAAATGACTTATGGTCCAGCCGGGTAGCCGGCAGCCGGTCCACTTGACCGGCTGGATCACCCTGTATTTTTAATGATTTTCATATGTTACTAAAGTTCCAGCCAGGTAGCCGGCGGCCGGTCCACTTGACCGGCTGGCACACGCTGTAAATTCTCTTCAATTCTTTTCTCATACATTCATTTATAATAGTTTGTATGGTTCGTTTACCGAATAAGTTTACGTAATAGCATTAAATATTCATGTTTAGAATATATGATATTCCATTCGCTTGTGTGACAACCCTCGCGAATGCGGAAAAATAAAACATACAAGCATGTGAATTATAAAGCGGAAATATGAAGTTTTTAAAACTTTTATACATGCAAGATAGAATTACGAGGAATGTCAGTAATTACAAACCAAATATAAAATACTACAAGAGACGTAGTCTCTCAAAATGTTAACCAACAACAAAGCCATTAACAACTAGCTAATCAACGTCTAGAGGTGTTTCATCCAGGGACAACGCCCGCTAGCTCACACCCGAACCCAAAATACCACAAGCAAAAAGCCATCCAATCAAGCAACCTGTTCATCCATGAAAAACATGAACGCCACAGTCAGTGGGGAGTAACTCCGGGTTCTCCCAGCCATATCACATTAAACGTACATAAAAGGAAATACAAAAGTAGAAGCATGCATATATAGATATACATGTGAAATACGATAAGGATAGATAGGCAATTCAATATATAATGATAAGAGCATATGAAGTACAAGTCCGAATCCATCATGTTATACAAAGACTCGGGGAAGACACTCTTAGGCAACCGAATACGCTCACAAGGGCTTACATCTCACCGTTAGCGGTATAAGTTTGATAAGATTGATACTCGACAAAAAAACCATGGCAAGTCATTCAATGATCAATCATATAATCATTCATCCAAACATACCAATACACTGACGACCTCTCTCACGGTAAATGAAACGCACTAGCACCGTGTACATGGCAAGTATGATTAAAAGGCATCCACGGGATAAGACGTTTCCCTGAACGCATACACGATTCAATTCATTTCGTATATGTAGACTAATTTCCTCCTGGTAGAACGACGATATAAATACCCGGTCCTAGTCTAAATCTGGCCAGAGTCCCGAAATACATTTTCCGGTTCGACATGCGATAAACGTTTCGCATCCAAGACTCGGTCAATCATAGACGCCGAGTACCCCAAATTCGGTAGATACAATTCACGAAAGAGGCGGAAAAGAGCTCAAGCCTCATAACAAGCGGTACGCTACATGCAAATAACACCACCTCGCAAGTACACAACATTTGACGGCCGGGTCGATCAACGCATAGCGTTCGCCTCCCAACAACGTCGTCGTATGCCCACTAACACATGCAATTAAGCAGTAGGATACCTCCCCGTTCCGACATTCCAGCCTTACGAACGTGGAGGTAGCCAAGGGAATGAGAGTACAAAGCACATAACAAAATAGTGCTCAAACCGTATCATTTGTAAAAACCGACTCAAAGTGGGACATACCAAAAACCGTCACAAAACATGAGAATAGGGAATTATATAACCTTAAATATGATAAAAATGAATCAATACATGATACATAACCATTAGAACAAGTTTAGGAAGCATAATGAATAAGAAACATAGATCTTATCTCAAAACAACAAGTTTGGAAACTAACTAAAACAAGGGTCCACTTCAAACTGTCATAACTAAAGTTCTAGACATGCAAATGCAGAAATTCAACATTGAGGTGATAGCTTATCCTCTTACGGTTCCAACGGTAGGTCACAAGCCCAAAACAAGCAAGTAACGAAGGAGATATGATCATTTTACGAAAAGGAGTCAGTACAGTGAAACTGCACAAGTCACGACCGTGACTTGTATTTCACGCCCGTGAAACCCTCTGTTACGCAAGGGTAATTAATCAGCCACTATTTCACGCTCGTGACTTGAGTTTCACGACCGTGACTTGGGTCAAGACAACTCCATTTTGTTCTAAACTCAACCATCATCGACTATTATCATAAATCATCAATTCTCATATCAATTCTCATATCAATTCTCAACAAACAACAAGTATCATTATCGACACAATTCCTATGAATACTAATTCTATTCCAAATACGATTAATAACATAGAAAACACATTAAAACACGTAAATGATATCGAGTAACCCTTCACCGTTACCTTTACGCGTCTTTAATCGATTTCTAAGCCTTCCTCAACTAGATAGAATTCCTTAACGGGGTCTTGGAGGTCACCGTCTACAATTAGATGATAAAAGATGAATATAATTCACCTTTGAGAAAGACGGATAAATTAAAAAGTGAGAAAGACGGTAGTTTTATTACCAATTAAGATAGAGGAAGAGAAGAGGGGAAGAATAAGACAAACTTACGTGAATTTGAGCAAGAAACGAGCGAGTTATGACGAATCTAAGCTTGGATGATTATGGAAGCTAGGTTTTGATTTGGGTTTCTTAGTGATGAAGTAATGTTGAGTTGTGAGAATGAAATAGGTTAGGACTAGTATGAGGGAGTATGAAGGAAAAGTCAAGAAAAAGTCAAAGACGACTTAAGACGGGTTTTACTTGAAAACTCGCGGAAATTCCAAATACGAACTCGAAAATTCTAAATTCGACTCGGAAAATTAAATTCTAAATTAAAACTAAATTTCGCTGAAAAGTATTCGTAAAATATTTTTACTATAAAAAATAGGGTACATTTGCGGGTGTTACAATCACCCCACCTTTTAAAAAGTTTCGTCCTCGAAACTTGAGAGTAGAAAACAAAAGTCTCAAGTTCAAAATTAATACGAAAACTTTTATAAGGGAAAAACATCTATGAAATGATGCTCTTCTCGAAAACGGTTTAAGGAAATTTTTCATAAGTGCGAAACTTTATTTACGAATCACTTGAGTGCCCGTCGCGAACGAGAACTCTAGCTATCAAAAATCAAATCAGTGACGAAATAGTGAAATCGAAAATCAAACAAACGCTAGTAAGTGCAGGACTAATCACCAGACGTCTCCAATAACAAGTCCAAACATCCAACCAAACGCAAAAATACAAATATAAAAGCAAAAGAAATCCATTTTCTCTAAAAAGAGGGTACACAAACCATCTTTAGACTTCTTTGAAACGTTAAACTAGAAATACAATATGAAAATTTGAAGGTTTACTCAAAGATAAAATCAAATAACAGAACATTACACGTACATAGAGTGACTCGCACAATTCACACACAATTCAGGGTAACAAAATATATACAAAACACGCAAAAACGAAACAAATCGAACTCTCAGGGAAAGGAAGAATCACGATGAAGTCGGCAGGAAGATCTACAAGAATTCGACATTACTAACTCTACTAATAAACCAAATACTCAAGAGAATGCAATTTACCTAATTTGCAACTCATTATTTTCAGTCATCAGAAATCCTACAAAAATATTCCATAATCACGAGATTTCAAGCCAATAACCTAATTATTCAGATCCATTTAGTATCCACTAGAGTCCATCGGCACGGTAGACTCCACAACTAACAATCCACATGAAGGATTCATTACGTACTCTAATCTTCTTAGTTTCATCAAAACCCTTACTAGAAACCACCAAAAAAAGTTCGTATCAAGGGAATGAGAGTACAAAGCACATAACAAAATAGTGCTCAAACCGTATCATTTGTAAAAACCGACTCAAAGTGGGACATACCAAAAATCGTCACAAAACATGAGAATAGGGAATTATATAACCTTAACTATGATAAAAATGAATCAATACATGATACATAAGCATTAGAACAAGTTTAAGAAGCATAATGAATAAGAAACATAGATCTTATCTCAAAACAACAAGTTGGAAACTAACTAAAACAAGGGTCCACTTCAAACTGTCATAACTAAAGTTCTAGACATGCAAATGCAGAAATTCAACGTTGAGGTGATAGCTTATCCTCTTATGGTTCCAACGGTAGGTCACAAGCCCAAAACAAGCAAGTAACAAAGTAGATATGCTCATTTTACGAAAAGGGGTCAGTGCAGTGAAACTGCACAAGTCACGACCGTGACTTGTATTTCACGCCCGTGAAACCCTCTGTTACGCAAGGGTAATTAATCAGCCACTATTTCACGCTCGTGACTTGAGTTTCACGACCGTGACTTGGGTCAAGACAACTCCATTTTGTTCTAAACTCAACCATCATCAACTATTATCATAAATCATCAATTCTCATATCAATTCTCATATCAATTCTCAACAAACAACAAGTATCATTATCAACACAATTCCTATGAATACTAATTCTTTTCCAAATACGATTACTAACATAGAAAACACATTAAAACACGTAAATGATATCGAGTAACCCTTCACCGTTACCTTTACGCGTCTTTAATCGATTTCTAAGCCTTCCTCAACTAGATAGAATTCCTTAACGGGGTCTTAGAGGTCACCGTCTACAATTAGATGATAAAAGATGAATATAATTCACCTTTGAGAAAGACGGATAAATTAAAAAGCGAGAAAGACGGTAATTTTATTACCAATTAAGATAGAGTAAGATAAGAGGGGAAGAATAAGACAAACTTACGTGAATTTGAGCAAGAAACGAGCGAGTTATGACGAATCTAAGCTTGGATGATTATGGAAGCTAGGTTTTGATTTGGGTTTCTTAGTGATGAAGTAATGTTGAGTTGTGAGAATGAAATAGGTTAGGAGTAGTATGAGGGAGTATGAAGGAAAAGTCAAGAAAAAGTCAAAAACGACTTAAGACGGGTTTTACTTGAAAACTTGCGGAAATTCCAAATACGAACTCGGAAATTCTAAATTCGACTCGGAAAATTAAATTCTAAATTAAAACTAAATTTCGCTGAAAAGTATCCGTAAAATATTTTTACTATAAAAAATAGGGTACATTTGCGGGTGTTACAGCTTGTATCACATGTTTTGTGACGGTTTTTGATATGTCCCTCTTTGAATCGGTTTTACACATATTACGATTTGAACACTAATTGTTAAGTGCTATGAATTCTCAATCCCCGGCTACCTCCTCGCTCGTTAGACTTGAATGTCGGAACGAGGAAATGTATCCCAAATGATTGTATGCATGTTTTAGTGGAGATATGACAACGTTGTTGGGAGGCGAACGATATGCGTTGATCGACTCGGCCGTCAAATGTCGTATCTTTGCAAGGTGGTGTCATTGCATGTAGCGTACCGCTTGTTTATGATGCTTGTGCTCTTTCCGCCTCTTTCGTGAAGGTTGACCGAATTTGGGGTACTCGGCTTCTGTGTTTGACCGAGTCTTGGATGCGAAATGTGTATCGCATGTCGAATCGGAACATGTTTATTCCGAGAGTCTGGCCAGGTTTAGACTAGGATCGGATATTATTATCGTCGTCCTACCGGGAGGAATTGAGTCTACATATACGAAATGTTAATCGTGTATGCGTTTAGGGAAATGTTTATCCCGTGGATGCGAATTGATCATACTTGCTATGTACATGGTGCTAGTGCGTGTCATTTACCGTGAGAGATAATGTTACCATATTCGTATGTTTGGATGCATGTTTATATGTTGATTATTTGTGATCGTTGGATGACTTGGCGTGGTTTATATGTCGAGTCTCTATCTTATCAAGTATATGCCGCTAATGGTGAGATGCAAGCCCTAGTGAGTATATGGTTGCCTAAGGGTGTCTTCCCCGAGTATGTCTATAATCGGATGCTTACAGTTTGGTACTTCATGTGCGCCTATATCTTTATATATTGAAATGCCTATTTATCCTTCTCGTAATTCACGTGTATATATATATATATATATATATGTATGCTTCTACTTTGTATTACCGTTTAAGTATGTTATTTGTGATATGGCTGGGAGAACCCGGAGTTACTCCCCACTGACTGTGGCGTTCATGTTTTCATGGATGAACAGGTTGCTTGGATGGATTTTGCTTGTATTTTTGGGTTCGGGGTGTGAGCTAGCGGGCGTTGGCCTCGACGATTCACCCCTAGACGTTTCTTAGCCAGTTTTGCTAAACAGCTTTAATATTCGATAACGTTTTGAGAGACTACGTCTCTTGGTAGTATATTATACTTTAGCTTGTAATTATTTGACATTCCTCGTACTTTTCTTTTGGCATGTTAAAAGTTTCAAAAATATCGTATTTTTTCGCTATATAAATTACATGCTTGTTATGTTTTATTTCCGCTATCGCGAGGGTTGTCACAATTTGAGATATCGTAGATTTTTTTTTTTCAAACCAAAGTTTATGTAATGACGATCAATTTTTAAAAAACTTTACTGTTTTTCGAACTCGTAACTTGAAAGTTATTAACAGTCAAAGTTCTTTTTGAGAAAAAACAGGGGTACACCTTAGAAAAAGTAAAAGTTGAGGGGTAAAAGTGAGAAAATCCCTAAAAAATAATTAATAGTATTATGTTAATAATAATTATTTTATAAAGTTGTTTTACTGACTTTTTTGGTGAAAAACTAGAATGATATTTATAAAATCAAAAAATTGGAAATTAGTAGTTGATTAAACCAACGAACAAATTTATCGAATAAAATTATGGTGTAGCGGGTTAATAGGTAAGTGGAGCGAGTACGATTTTATATTTCTACCTGTTGGGGCGGGTATGGTTTTGAAAACTTGTACCCACCATGGGTGATGGGACAAAGATGCGTACGAGAGTTTCTTGGTGGGTATGGGTACGAAGAAGCCTTTATCCACCGCCGCCCCGGCCCAATGACATCCCTGGGTGTTATCAATTCTTATTTGTTTTTACTTATCCCGCCCTTAGGAATTACCTTTGTTCCCTTTAGAGCAATTCCAATGGAGAGCTACAACCCCTTGTAGCTTGAATTTCCACCTCACCATTTCAAGCAACCTTGCTTTCCGGCTACAAAGGTCGTCCAATGGTGAGTTACAATACCTTGTAGTTTATATGGGACCCACAAGTTAAATAAAATTTCAACTTTAATTTTAATTCAATCTTTACTTATATATATATATATATATATATATATATATATAGAGAGAGAGAGAGAGAGAGAGAGAGAGAGAGAGAGAGAAGAGATCAAGTAAGTCCACCTCTAAATAATGAGTCCTTGAGTCCTTATCCAAGCCCTTGAATCAATTGGATGAGGGCTAGGATTAAAACAAAATGGAGGGCCAAGATTGTGAGACACACACAAACACTACCTATTAAACCCTAATTATAAATACCCCCATCTCACTCTTTTTCTCTCATTCTCACACAAATTCAATCTCTCTCTACCTCCCTTATCTCTCTTCAAACCTCTAAAAAAAAACCCAAAAAAAAATCCCCCTCCTTACTTACCACTACCACCACCGAATAAACCACCACCACCAAAAACCAGCCCACTACCACCGGCCACCAGCACCACCTCCATCCGCTCCTTTCCGCCACCTCCTCCTCTCTACGCTCCTCCTGCCACCGCCACCCACGCCGCCATTACCCACCGCCACCCGCCTGCCTCCCTCCCCCTTCCCGTCGCCGAATCCCCCTGCCACCATCCGCCAACAACCACCCCTCCTTCCGCGCCCACCACGACCGAACCACCCTCTGCCGCCACCCTCTTTCCTCCCTGCCACCATTTCCCACCGCCGCCGCTGCTTTCCCCCCGCCCACCGTCTCCTCCTCCCCTCGTTTTTTTTTTAAATTTCTTATACTTTTTATGTTTAGATCTGATTTTTTTTAGTTACATTAATATAAGTTTATTATGTTTACATCTCGTTTTTTAGTATAAATTATTAAAGTTACACTATAAATGATTAAAGTTACACAATAAACAACTAAAGTTACACAAATTCATACTTATTTTTCTCATTTTTTTATGTATTTTTATTTTTTAAATTTGTTTTTTATTTTTTTTCTAATTTCTTATGTTTAGATTTCGCTTTTTATTTTTTTATTTTTCTGTAAATGATTGTTGTAGGTGGTATATGCTTGAAGTTACACTATTATTGGCTAAAGTATTCTTTTATATTATTTTTCTTTTCTAGATCTACTTTTTTTTAATGATATTTTAGTTTTTCAAATCTGTTATGTTATGTTTTTTTAGATTTTTTTAATTTTTCAAAATTCTCATAATTTTTTTTAATTTTAGATCTCATTTTTTTTAAAATGACTTAAACTATTAAGTATGAAGTTTTGCTATTAAGGACTGAAGTGACACGGTTCAAGATTGAAGTTACATTCTTATTAACGACTAAAATTACATTATTAAGGACTGAAATTACTCTTTCAAGCCTTGAAGTGACACTTTTAAGACTTAAAGTTACACTTTTAAGGATTAAAGTTACACTATTAAAAACTGAAGGTACACTAGCAAGGACTGAAGTTACTAACTTGTGTTAAAGAAATAAACTCAAATGAAAATGTTCAATCACATTTAGTATAAATAACTAAAGTTATCCAAAAAAATACTAAAGTTACTTAAACATGTCTTGAAGTTACACATATATGTCTTAAAATTAAAGTTACATAAATAAGAGTTAAAGTTTCACTGGTAAATATTGAAGTTACACTCATAAAAAAGTTAAAATCACATAAATTTGTCTTAAAGTTCATAAATTCAAATTTATATAGTCGAAATCACATTTTAGTTTGAAGTTACAAAAATAATGGTTGAAATTACACCCGTAATGACTGAAGTTACACTCATAAAAGACTAAAATCACGTAAACTTGTGTTTACATAATTACAAATTTATATTGTGAAATCACATTTTTTTGTTTGAAGTTACGCAAATAAGGGTTGAAGTTACACTCATAAAAAGGCTAAAATTACATAAACTTGTCTTAAAGTTGCATAAACTCAATTTTGTATAGTCGATATCACATTTTAATTTGAAGTTACACAAATAAGGGTTGAAGTTGCACTCGTAATGACTGAAGTTACCCTCATAAAAAGCTGAAGTTACAAAAATTTGTCTTAAAATCATATTCTAGTATAAAGGGACACTATCAAGGTAGTCTATAGGTGGAACTCACTCATTTTGGCTCTAATCTTGTCCCTCCATTTTGTTCTCGTCTTGTCCATCCATTTTCCTTCTAATCTTATCCATCAATCTATTTCTAATCTTGTCCCTCCATCTCCTTCATCCAAAGGCCAATATGAGGACTCATGGACTCAAAAAAGAAGGTGGACCCATTTGAACCTCTCTCTCTCTATCTCTCTCTCTCTCTCTCTCTCTCTCTATATATATATATATATATATATATATATATATATATATATATATAGAGCAAAGATCAATTGAGTCCACCCATATCCTTAGAGTCCTTGAGTCCTCTTTAGGGCCATTGGATAAAGGGAAATGAAGGGCTGAGATTGATGCTCCAAAAAAGTGATTAATATCACTCTCTCTCTATCATTCACTAATTTCACTAATTAATCAATAATCCTTACTAATTCAATATATAACCTTTTTCACACAATTACTTATCTCTCCTCTCACATAATTTCATTTTCACCATCCATTCAAACTTCTCTCTAAAAAAATCTCTCCAATCTCTCTCATTTTTCCACCAACAAACACTACCACCAAATTAAGCAAAACCAACAAAACAATCCTCTTTACTCCTACACACCACCACCCGCCTATGCCACCACCCACCCACCCATGACGCCACCCACCCATGACGCCGCCACCAGCTACCACTACCCCTTCCACCAACCTTCTTACCACCAAAAACCACCACCAAAGCTAATAGACAAAAAAAAAAACTAGATCTGAAAAAACAACCCAAAAAACACCAAATACTCCTCCGTCCGCCGCCTGTCTCTACTTCGTCTCCGTCAGCCGCCTCCTTCCTCTCCTCTTACCGCTGCCTCGCCTCCCTCCTTCCTCCCCTCATTCTGCCGGCTGCTCTTCTTTCCCCTCCTCCTTCTGACGGCGCTGCTGGTGGCGGCGTCATGGGTGGGTGACGGCGCTGCTCTTCTTTTCCCCTCCTTCCTCCCCTCATTCTCCTTTCTTAGCCTTCCTCCCGCCTCCCTCCTGCCGATCTGGTTGTTCGTGGTTAGAGGAGGGGGCTGGTGAGCGCGGGGGTATGGTGGAGATGGTGAGTGTCGGGTGTGGTGAGGGTGGGTGTGGGGGTGTCGTTTTTCTTTTTCTTTTTTTTTTTTCTAAATTTCCAGATTTCTATCTTCTTTTTCTTTTTTGGCTGTGGGTGGGTGTTGTTGAGTTTTTTTTTTTTAATTTTTTCAGATCTTGTTTTTGTGTTTTTAATTCTAGATCTGAAAAAGGGGTGTCAAGTGCCTATAACTTCTATTAAAGTAACACACATTCTCTATTACAGTTACACATTTTATTTATAAAAGTCACATATATCGTCTATTAAAGTTACACATTTTATTTATTAAAGTTACACATTTTATGTACTAAAGTCACATATATCATTTATTAAAGTAACACACATTATTTATTAAAGTAACATTATTAAAGTAACACAAAATGACCTTGATTTATTAAAGTTACACACTTTATTTATTAAAGTTACACACTTTATTTATTAAAGTTACACACTTTATTTATTAAAGTAACATTTTTTTTCCTAGATCTTAAAAAGTTACACATTATCTATTAAAGTAACACAAATTCTCTATTAAAGTTACCTATTTTATTTATTAAAGTTTCATATACCGTCTATTAAAGTTACACATTTTATTTATTAAAGTCACATATATCTTGTATTAAAGTAACACACATTATTTATTAAAGTAACACAAAATGACCTTAAAAGTTACACTTGTTGATGTCAGATATGTTTCTTTTTTTAGTTTTTACTTTTGTTTTCAAATTTTTTTTCTAGATCTACCTTTTTCTAGATCTACCTTGCTTTTTACATAGTTTTTACTACAGTTACACTCATTGAGGACTACAGTTACACTCATAGAGGACTACAGTTACACTCATAGAGGACTACAGTTACACTTATAGAGGACTACAGTTACACTCATAGGGGACTAAAGTAACACTCATAAATTTGTAGTAAATTACGTAGATTCAACATGTAATAAAATTCAAAAAATTCCACTCAAAATGACCTAAAATTACTAAAGTTACACTCGTAAAATATTAGAGTTACACTCGTAAATCATCAAAGTTACACTTGTAAAATGTTAAAATTATATAAATTCAAATTTTTATGTACAAAACCGTCTTAAAAAAAATTAAAGTTACACTCCTAAAATGTTAGAATTATACTCGTAAAATGTAAAAAGTTATATAAATTTAAATTTATAAGTAATAAACCGTCTTAAAAAAATATTAAAGTTACACTCGAAAATCATTCAAGTTACACTCGTAAAATGTCAAAATTATATAAATTCAAATTTTTATACAAAACCGTCTAAAAAATATTAAAGTTACACTCGAAAATCAGCAAAGTTACACTCGTACAATGTTAAAAGTATATATATTCAAATTATTATATCAAAACCGTCTTTAAAATTTAAAGTTACGCTCGAAAATATTAGAGTTACACTCGAAAAGCATCAAAGTTACACTCGTAAGGTGTTAAAATTGTTTAAATTCAAATTTTTGTATACAAACCGCCTTAAAAACTTAAAGTTACAGTCTAAAACATTAGAGTTACACTCGCAAGCATCAAAGTTACACTCATAAATCTCAGCAGCTCAAAAGTGCTCAAAAGTGCTTAAAAGTGTTTAAAAAGTGATTAATGTAAAGCTAGAGAGAGAAAGTTAATTAATTAGTGCATAGGTAATTAATTAGTGATAAGTGTATTTTTTAATCTCCCAAATCTCAGCCATCCATCTCCCTCATCCAATGGCTAGGATGAGGACTCAAGGACTCTAAGAAAATGGTGGACTCAATTGAACTAAGCTCTATATATATATATATATATATATATAGAGTCAAGATCCGGTGGAAACAACCACTCGGTGGAAAAAGTGGAAATGTACTACAAGCCAAATTGTATACATATTTGCGGTGGGACAACTGAATACCCATGGGCTATGACAAACTGAATACCAATAATACGAAACCTATAAAACTACTCAATCAGCCCAATTTTCTCGTCTCTCTCTACATCTCCTTTCTCTCTCTAAACTCCAGAAAAACACCCTAATTCACTTGTGATATTCATAAAACGACTACTCAATCAGCCAAATTTTGAAATTAATTGCATGTAATTGATGTATTTTTATTCGAATTTTGCGTAACTACACGTTTGATTTGATTTGTGACTATCGAATTAGACTGATTTGGTTTGTTTGATTTGTTGTTTGTTGATAGCAGAAGGATCATGGAGATTGAAAGTTCAGATGCTTTGATATCAACTACTGATGCAATTGTTCAATCTACTGACACCATTACCGAACAATCGGCTTCCGAATTAGGTATGTATCTCATGATCGTTGATTATTTCTATAAAAAATAGAGGTGTGTTATTTTATCGTTTCTGATTTGGTGGAGATGTGTGTACCTAATGCTATGATTGTTGCGTCTTCAATAATTATTTATGTTGGGTCAATCTTATTAATTTTCGTGTATCTAGGAATACGGGGTTGTGTATATATAATTGTTATTTTTGTTGTTTTTTTTATTTGATGTGTGTACCTAATGCTATGATTGTTGGGTCTTCAATAATTATTTATGTTGAGTCAATCTTATTTATTTTTGTGTACCTAGGAATACGGGGTTGTGTATATATAATTGTTATTTTTGTTGTTTTTCGTATTTGATGTGTGTACCTCATGCTATGCTTGTTGGGTCTTCAATAATTATTTATGTTGAGTCGATATTAGTAATTTTCATGTATCTAGGGCAATGGTATGTTCCGGGTTGGTGTACCTAGAAATACAAATGATGCATGCCATTTATTTTTAAACCTTTAGTTATTGTGTTATTTTTATTGCAAATATTGTGCTAGTTATGGCGACACCACCCATCAGGCATAACTATAAGGAAAGGATTCCTGTTTGTGCACCCAATCTGAGGCCTGCTCTGGGAATGAGTTTTGATGAATTGAAAAAGGGAATACAATTCTACAAAACATATGCTGCCAATGCCGGTTTTAAAATGAGACTATCAAACCAAAGGGTTGTAGATGATGTGGTTATTACTAAGTATTGTTTGTGTAGCAAGGCTGGAGAAAGCGCGAACAAAGGAAAGGTAAAAATAAGGCAGAAAACTAGAATTTCGTGTCGTGCAAGAATTTTTCTTAAAAGAAACGATGCCGGGCATTATGTGATTGTTGACTTTCATGAGGGACATGCACACCTTCTTTTTACCCCAACCACGGCAGTACATTTGTCAGATTCGAGGCAACTAACTTCCGTACATAAAAGTATGATTGTGGACAACTCGAAAGTGAATAAAGGTCCTGTACAGACTTTCAGAATGTTTAAGGAATACGTGAAAGGTTACAACAACATAGGAGTGTCATTAGAGGACTTTAAGAATTATTGGAGAGATGTTAAAAAGTTTATCAAGGCGTATGATGCTCAGATGATGATTGAAAACTTTATGCAGAAAAAAGCCATGTGTCCCTCCTTTTTCTTTGATTTTGAGGTCGATGAAAGCGGACGTCTATCTAGAGTTTTTTGGGCCGACCCTATATCAATAAAAAAACTACAGCCTTTTTGGTGATATGACGTCGTTTGACACGACCTTTAACATGAACACATATAAGATGATTTTTGCACCTTTTACTGGGGTAGACCATCATAAAAAATGTGTTACCTTTGGAGCTGGCCTTTTAAGAAATGAGTCGGAAGAAGGTTTTACCTGGCTGTTTAGTTCGTTTTTGAAAGCAATGAGTGATAAGTATCCTGTGTGCATAATTACTGACCAAGATTTAGGAATAAAAAAAGGAGTCCGGAACGTTTTTGGTGACAAAACGCAACACCGATATTGCATGTGGCACATTATGAAAAAAGTTCCTGACAAAGTCGGGGCTACTATCTTCAAAGAGGCAAATTTTATGAAAGACCTATGTTCATGTGTTTGGGATGAAGACATTGAGCCATCTGAATTTGAGGAACGATGGGGTTCAATCATGACGACATATGATTTAACCGAACATAAGTGGCTGAGTAAGTTGTTTAATAAGAGAAGGTATTGGATCCCGGCTTATTTTAGAGGTTTGTTTATGGGTGGGTTACTGAGAACTACCTCTAGGTCGGAGTCGGAAAATAGTTTTTTCGGAAATTTCATGAATCCTAACTTAACACTTGTGGAGTTTTTGATGAGATTTGAGAGCGCCATGGATGCGCAACGATGGAAACAGTCCAAGTTAATTGCAGATTCAAAAAACACCTTCCCCAATCTGATAACACCCCATCCTTTGGAAACACCGGCTTCCGAGTTCTACACTACACCCGTCTTTATTGAACTTCAGGAAGAATGGAAGGCTGCCTGCTTCACATGTGGTGTAAAGGTTATGGGTAATGTTACAAGCGGCAACATACCTGTTGTTGAACGTGCAATAGACCGGGTTTCTTATGTTAGTTTCAATTCTGAAGAGCTAAAATTGAGTTGCTCGTGCAAAAAGTTTGAGAGGCATGGTATGATGTGTCGTCATGCTCTCTATGTGTTGAAAGATCAGGGCTTCGAACAAATCCCCATTCATTATTTGCTAGTCAGATGGAGCAAATATGCGATGAGTGAGCCACTTACTAATGTACCTAGATCTTTGATTGATGATTGCAATACACTAGACGTCAGAAAAAACAAGATTGGTGTGTTATGGTCCGAGTTGTACTCTTGTGTTACCCTTGCTGAACAAAAACATGCGTACATAGATGAATTTATGGACCTACTCAAGGGTTTTAAGGACAAGTTGATATTGCAAAGCAATGTATCTGATGGTGAATGCAGCGATACATCTGATCAGACAAAAAGAAAAAACGCTGAGCTTGAGAAACTTTTAGGAACCAAAATACCGGCTGAGGTGGTTGTGTTACCTCCTATCCAATCAAAGACTAAGGGTTCTGGTAAAAGGTTTGTTTCTCAGAAGGATCAAGCTATACAAGAACAAAAGAAACCACGTAGACAATGTAAAGCTTGTGGCGAATTAGGATTCCATGATAGTCGGAATTGTCCGGGAAGAATATGAAATATCAAAAAGGTAGTTATGTTTATTGAAATGTTTTGCATTTGATTTTTTTCTTTTTTTTTGTTTATTTTTTTCTTTTCTTTAAAGGAGGTTAAATTGGTACGTTATGTGAAAAATACAACTGGCTAATTGTAATTTGTACTTTTTTCAGACTTTGAGGCTTGGAGGATTGAAGGTTGGAGGCTTATAAGTTTGAAGGCACCTGAATGAAGATGGATGATGACTTCTTCGCGTATTGTTTTATTTTTTTTATTGCTATTTTTAAATAAGTTTCGCACCTAGATGGAAAATTTGTGTACCTAGAGGGGTTCGTTTGTGTATCGATCTCCATAATTTCTAAACATACACATGAAACTTTGGCTTTTGAAATACGAACCTTTGAGGCACAATATATGCTCTAAATCCTATTGGATGATCAGTTGCTAATTGAATTTTGAATGGTCAGCTTTACTATTTCAAGATTACAATGTAAAACAACGTAACTACACGGCAGAAATGTGTGTCTAGGCGTGATGTGCATGTACCTAAATTGGCTTTATTGATTTAGAAACATCAGAAGGTAAGCTTGTGTTCTTGAAGCTACGACGAAATTAAAAAATATGGAGTATTTATGGTGGAATATATGCTCTAAATCCTCTTGAATGATCAGTTGTTAATTGAATTTTAAATGGTCGGTTTTAATATTTCGAGATTACAATGTAGTCAAACCTCTCAAACATTTTGAACAAACCCGTTACTATACACATAAATAAATAAAAAACAACCATGTAGACAGAGAGATTAAGAACTAATATCCCATTATCTTAGTTCCAAATCCAGAATTCAACGTATCTGTTCCGTTACAAAATATTAAGTAGTCATTAATACATTCGCAAGCTTCTACAAGTTGCAAAGTATTCCTTCAGATGATACAACAAACTACGTAGGACAGTCTTTCAAGATACCGAAAACGTTATTAGTCAATTGTTGATGACGACGTAGGCTGATTTATGTGCTGAAGAAAGCTGCGATGACCTACCTCCAAAGAACCTGTTTAAAAAACCTGCAAGACATAAATAAAAGTTTTATTATGGTAAAAAATGAATAAAGCCTTCACTGGAGGGGAAGTACATATAATAGCCAGCAAGAAACTATATATTAATGACAAACATACCTACAAATGGATTAAACGTATCTATAACAAATTACGACGTACCGAGTGGCCAATTAGGGTCTTAAACTGTAAACCATTTAACATCAACATGAAACCAAACGGAGGGGTAAAAAAGAACCCTTCCAAGGGGAACTGGTGAATCCAATACAGTATCCCAAATAATAGTTTAGCACCATGCTATCCCAAATGGCTCATTACATTAAGGAGCGTACCTACAACACTAACTAAACATACCAAGGAGCGATCATAACGCACCTAGTGGCCAAATAGGGATCCTAAACCGTAAACTCAAGGGCATGGCTATAATTAAAGGAATTATTACCTTATTAAACCAATAAAACAGAATTTAACTTAGAAACCTGAACCATGATTATTAAGAAACGGAAAGTCATTGGGATGGTAACAAAAA
>JAIUZE010001920.1:0-69058 GCA_022085475.1 Heliosperma pusillum | reverse complement strand
CTTGCTATTTTCGTCCCCATCCCAAATCGTTTTTTTCTGATTTCGACATTGTATAAAATACTACAATTACCAAAATAGTAGTGGATTTACGGGTTAAGACGAACTCGAATTTTTTTTGGGAAGTTTTAACTAAAATTTCCGCTTTTTCCATTATCCAGCGGGGCCGAGCGCCCCTGCTAGCCCCCTAAATACGCTAGTGCAAAATACTACCCACAAAGCTTAAAAAAGTCTTCCACCTATAAAGGTAAAAAAGGGTCGGGGACTCGGGTTTACGTAGTATGTCTCCCATGCTTTATAAAGAGAATGTTTCTGAATGATTTGGTTTACGGCTGTGTTTGTTGACACCTACTATTCAATGTAAGGCGCACGTACAAATTAATACGCAATCATAGCTAAACGATTCATAATGAAAAATCTAATACCTAGCCCCCACGATCACTAATTCAATTATTTATCACTTAATTATAAATTTATAACCACTATATATGATTCTACAACACATAAACAAAATTATGCATTATTTAAGATGGGATCCCATAATGTGAACAAACAAGACAAGGCATATAAAAATACTAAATAATTTATTGACTTAAAATAAAATTGACAATGATCAAACCTGAACAAAAGGGTAAGGAAAAAAGAATGGGAATCGAGCTAATTTTGCGTAAACAAATTTTTTTTTTTTTGATAAGGTAAGAAAACTAGATTGATCCTCGGGTGTAGGACCAACCTATTTCATCCTTTCGGATGAGCGAGGTAAGTTGTGGCCATTGACTTTCAAACCACCTCGAAAGAGTTGGACAAGAGTGTCCAATAGAGGCCATAAAGTCGGCGACTTTGTTGGCCTCCCGAAAGCAATGTTGAACTATCACTTCCTCAAATAAATGAAAACCTAATTTCACATCCTTATAATACTTGAGATTTCCCATGAAATTTGTCAAGTACTACGAATTGAGTTAATAACACAGAGATTGTCACCTTCAATTATCAATTTCGAAACTCCTAGAGATTTAGCAGCCAAAATACCTTCTTTTAAAGCGAGGGCTTCTGCAACCAGGATGTCATTAGATCCACACGTTTTAGCTCCTAACAAGATAACTTTCCATTATGGTCTCTTAAAGAGTAACCTAAAGCAGCTTTATTCCCGACTACTTTTGATCCGTCAAAATTTAGCTTTATAAAACCAGTTAGAGGTTTCGCCCAACTGATTTGTTTCTTACTACTAATAGTGTTTCTAATTGAGTCATCTTTATCAGGATTGTCGATATCCTTACACTACAAAATAAAGTTCGAGTTGCGACGGATTATTCCGTCGCTAGATAGGGAATTTCCGTCGCTAAAGACTGATTTGCGACGGATTTGCGACGGATAGTGTCCGTCGCTTATTTTCGTCGCAAACAGTAGTAATTGCGACGGATTATTCCGTCGCACAGATTTGCGACGGATAGTCAAGCCTTTGCGACGGAGTCGCCGTCGCAAAAGTTGACTGACTTGAATTGGGGTCAAACAGAAAGTCAACTGTTGCGACGGAATTTCCGTCGCAAAGTGTTAACATTCCGTCGCAAAAGTTGACTGAATGTTTGACAAGTCAAACATAAAATCAACGTTTGCGACGGAATTTCCGTCGCAACAGTTTGACTTTCCGTCGCAATTATTGACTTTGTGTTTGACTTGGCTGTAAGTCAGTCAATGTTTGCGACGGAATTTCCGTCGCAATAAAGCCTGTATTTTCCAGCATCCGCCTGTTTCCTGCATCCCCTTATACGCGTTAAAACGACAAAAAACCTGCAAATTACAGAAGTTTTCCAGCAGTTACGCGTCCAACAAAGTTACTAATTTAACACAAAACCAAACAAAGTTTTGATTTTATATCATGAAAGTAATTAAAGTCTTACAAATAAAAGGTTCAAAGTACCAAATAGTTAACTAATCACTCAAGTCAGTGGAGTGATTGGAGGGAAAGGAGGGAAAGGGGTGAATGGGTTGGACCTAGCATTATCGCCCCTATCATCATCAAAGTCGTCTCGACCCTGGTTAGGACCTCCAGTTCTGCAGTTTTGAGTAGAATTTCTTGCAACCTGACTCAAGTACTCTTCTATAGCTGCAATCCTTTTAGCCTGCTCGTCGCGCTCTTGTCTAAGTGCAGCATTCTCCTTTGACAGCTTAGTAGCGAAACTTGGGGTGCCCTGAGTCGGGTTTGAGGTAGCAACAGGGTGCCTATGATGGTCAAACAAATGCTTCGCCGCTGGTCCCAATCCGTAGCATCTTCCTTTCTCGTCAAATCCAGTCTCCTCATAATAGATCTCATTATCGTCGATGTTTTCGACTCCTTGAGTTTGAAGCTCAGACTTCTTTGATATGATCTTATTCTGCATCACAAACAAGTTCAGAATTAGTAATTGTCATTTAAATTAAGTAGTTAATGTAATTAAATATATAAATGACAAATTAAACATAAATCACTTAACAAAAAAATGCATAACTTACATAGAGTTGAGCTGGTTTTTTTGATAACCATCCACGGAACGGGTGCTTCTTTGTCTTCTCTAAGACTTGCACCGCATTTGGGATACCAGTTGAAGATTTATCGACCTACAATTTAAATACTTGTTAGTATAACATATATATAAGTATTAATTTATAATTAGATAAATAAATAAAAAATGAAAGAAGTTTTAGATTTACCATTTCGTCCATGATTCTCAAGGTGTTTTTTCTACCCATAATGTGAGTAGGCAAAGCCTTTCCCTTCTCTTCACATCCCGATCTACGATTAGCCGCGCCAGATTGAGATCTCACAACGAAACCAGGATCTTCGACAGGCCTATTCTTAAGCTTTCTAAACAAGTCCAAAGGAATCCAACTCGGCCTGTGCTCCTCGTCTTTCTGCGAGGCTCGGTAGATCATATGACGTAAACGGGTCTTCATGGCGTCTTCCCAAGATTTCCTTACCATATCTGTATGGCGAGGATCGAAAGAAACCTTTTGCTGTCATCATTAAAAACATAAAGTTAGGAAAATATTAAGTGAATAAATAAAAAAATAAAAAATCAATAACAAAGATAAATTGAGAAAAACAAATTTAAATAGATATAATTATAATATTTTAAATAATTATACCTCAAACCAGTTCCACCAAGACGACCGCAAATTATTTGACGCCTCTTTCCAACATGGCGCATGCTCCTTGTACCCGCAGATTATGGTCTCCGAGATCAGTTTAACCACATCTGCGTCACTGAACCTGAAATTAATAATCATAGTTAAATACATACATTATATATAAATATTATGATTTTTGAATAATCATAATTATGATTAAACAGTTAAAGTAAAAGTGAACTAGTCTTACCATACACCTGTTTCCTCATCCGGATCGAGGCGGACTCTGCGAGTAGTAGTCTCCACCAGTGGCGGTGGCACGTTCCTGTCATTCACTCGTTCATTCTCATCCTCCTGCCCTCTGTTTCCTACATTACTAGTACTACCTCTTCTTCGTCCTCCCGCCATATAGAGAAAAACTAAACTATTCAAAGTTGTCATGAATTAACAAACATGTATGTACAATTAAATGACAAGAAACTATATATTGGTATTAATAAATAATAAAAACTATAAATTGTTTTACAAACGACCACACATATAGAAAAAGTAGTTTCAACTAATATAAGAATTAGAAATAATCTTATTCATCATCACTACTTAAATATTGGTTTTCGGAAATGTTGTATTTAAAAAGGGAGTCTATAAAATCTTCTTCTTCCTCTTTATCTTCCTCTTTATCTTCCTCTTTATCTTCCTCTTTATCTTCTGCTCCGTCTTCCTTCCGCTTCTGCTCATCCTCCTTCTCCTCCTCTTCTACCTTCTCCTCATTATTGTCCTCTACTTGAGCTTCTTCTTCCTCCTCCTCTATAATTTCATTATCATCTGCCACTTCAATTATTGATAGTAGTGTCTCACTACTAATAACATCTTCTTGAAACGCAGATTCGACAATAGGTGCATCAACATGCGATCTGGCTTTAGTTTTGAATACTGCTGACCACTTATCTTTATCTCTTTTGATATTTGGATATGAAGTATAATAAACTTGTTCAACTTGATAAGCCAACACAAATGGATCATATTTCGGAAATTTTCTGCTTCGATTAACATCCACAAGTTTATAATCCTTATGTATTTGCATTCCTTTTTCAGAATTATCTATCCAATCACATTTGAATAAAATAACATTATATGTGCTTTTTTCGCCTGTGTACGACAATTCAACAACTTCGTTGAGTGTTCCATAGTAGTCAGCTCCCTCAGTCGAACTTACACATACTCCATTATTAAGTGTAGATTTTTCCAAATCTAACCCATCTTTGAAAGTGCGAAATTTGTATCCGTTAATGAAATAACGTTTCCATGTTCGCACCCTTTTCGAAGGACCTTGTGCTAAGGCTATGAGAACTGGATCTTTTAAGTTGTTTACCTATCATTGTTAAATTATTAACATATTATAATACCTTCAGGTATTAAAAAAAAATTGAAAAAAAAGAGTAATCTGGTGTTAGTATGTAGTATGTACTTACTTGTCCTCTAAACCATTGGGGAAATCTTGTGTCAAATTTGTTCCAAATATCCTCGGCTGTGAGAAATTGGGGATATTCTGTTTTGATATAATTTTCAAACATCCTATATATTCATTATAAAAAATGTCGAATTAAGTAATAGTTTTTACATGCATATTGTTATAATTAATTATTAATAATTAAAGTTTCAAAGGACGATTTTTTTACTTACACTTCGTTATGCTTCAATTCTTCTAAATCACAGTTAGATAAAACATATAAGTGTGCACGCTCATATTCGTTGTCTTCTAAAAATCTTTCACGACACTTTCCAGAACAAATTCCCCCGTGATCTTGAAAAATCTCGGGTAAGTAGAATACGTAGGCTCTTTCGAGCGTACGTCGAGATCCTTGGCTTTTGTGTCCACGTTCTCTTCAAAATAAAAGGAACAGAAATTGGCAATTTCTTCAAGCAAATACGCGTTGCATATAGAACCTTCAACACGCGCTTTATTTCCAATCTTTTTTTTCAAATGATTTAAGAACCTATAAAAAACTTGGATAAGTAGATAGACTGAAATAATTAAAGTAAAAATTGGATAATTGTGGAATTAATTACCTCTCAAAAGGATACATCCACCTATATTGCACTGGACCACCCATTTTCAGTTCATACGGCAAATGAATTGGTAAATGCTCCATTGAGTTAAAAAAAGATGGTGGAAATATCTTCTCTAACTTGCAAATGATTTCGGCAATGTTGTTCTCGAGAGTAGTTATTTTTTCAACTTGTATCGATGAAGTACACAAATCTCTGAAAAATTGGCTAAGCTCAGTTATAGCATTCCACTCATTCTTCGGAAGAAGGTGCCTTAAAGCCACTGGAAGTAAACGCTCCATAAACACGTGACAATCATGACTTTTCAATCCATGTAGTTTCAACTCGTGTTTATCAACACATCTACTCAGATCTGAAGCATAACCGTCCGGAAATCTCAAATTGGATATCCAATCACACAACACCTTCTTTTGTTCTTTATTCAAAATGAATGAATCCATTTTTCGCTGTTTAGAACAAACGGTCAACATGTCCTCTTGTGCTTGTGGGGTAAACTTTGTCTTGTTTTTCACATTCATCACCGTGTGAATCAGTTGCTCGAAAACGTTTTTCTCGATATGCATTACATCAAGGTTATGACGAATTAATAGTGTTCTCCAATAAGGAAGTTCCCAAAAAATGCTTTGTTTCCACCACCCAACTCGAGAAACTTTTAACGAGTCCAATTCAGCTTTACTTGCATCCACAACTTTGGGAAAATGCTTCACACAATCCCACACTTCTTCACCCGTTAATCTCGTAGCAGCAAAATCTTTCTCAACTCGTCCTTTTCGAAAATTAACTTTATCTTTGCGGAAAACATGATCAGGTTGTAAAAACTGTCTATGACAATCAAACCAACTCCATTTTTTACTTTTATAAAGCCAAAACGACTTAGTCTCCTTCTCCATACAATATGGACACGCATGTTCACCAGCAGTTGACCAACCCGATAACATGCCGTAAGCAGGAAAGTCATTGATAGTCCATAATAGTACGGCTCTAAGATCAAAGTTCTGCTTTCTAGAGACGTCGTATGTGTACAACCCTGTCTCCCACAACTGCTTCAACTCGCGAATTAACGGTTGTAAATAAACGTCAAGAAATTTTTTGGGACTGTTCGGACCGGGTATAAGTAATGATAGAAACATAAACTGTCTTTTCATACATAGCCAGGGTGGTAAATTGTATGGAGTTAGCATTACCGGCCAG
This sequence comes from Heliosperma pusillum, assembly GCA_022085475.1. Classification (NCBI taxonomy): domain Eukaryota; kingdom Viridiplantae; phylum Streptophyta; class Magnoliopsida; order Caryophyllales; family Caryophyllaceae; genus Heliosperma; species Heliosperma pusillum. The sequence goes on along the minus strand of JAIUZE010001920.1, from coordinate 62,695 downwards.
CAGGAGTACGACTTTCCGTATTGACCGAAAGGTGCGAAACCATCAGTACAAAGACCAAGTCGAACATTTCGAGGCTCACTTGCAAAAGAAGGATGAATGCGATCAAAATGTTTCCAAGCCTCGCCGTCACTTGGATGAGACATTATCCCGCTGACACGTGGATTTTCATGATGCCACCGCATCTCTGCCGCAATTAGTTTTGTGGCATAAAGTCGTTGCAAACGCGGTCCTATTGGGAAATAAGTTAAAATATTTTTCCCAACCCTTTTGCCATTTGCATTCTTTTGTTTTTTATATCGATCTCTACCACATTTTCTACACTTATCGAGAAGACTATCATCATCCCAAAACAACATACATCCTATTTCACACGCATCTATCTTTTCATAAGGCAGTTGAAGAGCTTTAAGAATATTTTTGGTTTCATAGAAGTTACGCGTCATAACATGATTTTCAGGAATAATGTCCCCTATAAATGACGCGATACCATCTACACATTTGTGGGGTAAATTGTATTCACATTTCAAAGTTACCAACCGGGAAGCTGACTGCAACAGAGAGATACGACTCCCCTCATACACCGGTTTATTGGCATGTTCCAACATTTTGAAAAAGGCTAGTACATTAGGATTTGGAGATTCATCAACCACTTCGGCGTCAACATTTTCCATTATAATTTCATTAATGTTGTCGCGCAACGCATCCTCCACCATATCCCTATAGGGATTGTCAGACCTCTCCTCAACGGGAAAATTTTCACCATGGCACACCCAATCATAATAGTCATCACAAAAGCCCCAAAGCCCTAGGTGTTTTCGTACTTCTTGTTCGACTAAAAATTTGCGATTTCTACACTTTACACATGGGCACCTAATTTCCTTACATCTACCGTAATCTTCTTGATTCTTAACATAATTAATGAATTCATTAACGCCCTTTACAAACTCCTGCCTTAATTTTTTATTACAATCCAATCTTTCATACATCCATGCCCGTTGTACTCTTTTCATTTCAAATCTACATACACGTTTATAATTATTATTATCGACTTAAATAAATATTCAAAACAATAACAACAAGAACTAAAAGTTTACTAATAGCAACAATAACAACAATAACTACTAATAATAGTAACAATAACTCCTATTACACAAACAAACAACAAACAACAAACAACAAACAACCTCCAACCTCCAACCTCCAACCTCCAACCTCCAACAACAACAACAACAACAACAACAACAACAACAACAACAACAACAACAACAACAACAACATCTTCCACCTGCAAAAAAAAAGTAATATTCGAGTTCATGGGGTCCTTATCTCTCCAACCTAAACCCATCTTTGAATCTTTCATACCATTAGTAAATACTAATCATTTAATTAATTGTTATGAGACGAAAATTCGGCAGCAATTCCCTACAGTTCTCCAAATACACAATGTTGAATGACTTGTCACTCTCCATATGTATTCAGAGAACATTAAAGGAACTGTCAACCAAACTTAATCGTCAAATAACAATTAAAAAAATGATTAGTATTTACCACCTAAATGGCATTAAAGATTCAAAGACAGTCCCAAAACGGGGACTATTCAAGAATTACACCTAATGCGTAATTCTTGAACGGGTACTAAGTCTATCATATATGAACAACATTTCCTTAATAATTGTAACAAAAGTAAAGCACGACAAATGACCGGGACGGAGGGAGTAATAATAATTATCTATATTAATAATTACAACAATTCAAAGGAGGGAGGGTGGCAGTGGGGTGGGGGTGGGGGCGGCGGCAGGGAGGGAGGTGGCGGCGGCAGGGAGGGGGTGGCGGCAGCAGGGAGGGGGTGGCGGCGGCAGGCAAGGGGAGGGGGTGGTAGATCTGAAAAATCAAATTAAGAAGAGGGAGAGAGATAGAAAGAGGGGCGTACCAATTGAAGGCTCCGGTGGTGTAGGTGGTGGTTCCGGTGGTGTTTGTGGTGGCTCCGGTGGTCTTGGGTTAGGGTGGCGCCGGTGGGGTCTTAGGTAGAGTTGACGGATTTTGTTTTGATTTATGTATAATGATATACGGGGAAAGACTTCGCTGCCGGTTATATCAAAAAAACCTTGCGACGGAATTTCCGTCGCAAGTCCGTCGCAAATTTTATTATTAAATAATATTTGCGACGGAATTTCCGTCGCAGAAAGAGAATTTCCGTCGCAGATAGAAATGCCACCTGGCTTTGCCAGTTGTGATATTTCAGTCAATTATTTGAATTTGCGACGGAAGTTCCGTCGCAAAATCCGTCGCAATCTTACAAATTGCGACGGAACTTCCGTCGCAGAGGTTCCCGCCATGTTATTTTTCTAGGCGCCATGGCTGGAAACTCTGCTACGGAATATCCGTCGCAATTCCGTCGCAAGATGCTATTTCCGTCGCAGGATCCGTCGCAAAGGTTTGTTTGCTACGGAATTCGTGTCCGTCGCAAATATTCCGTCGCTAATGAAATACTTTTTTGTAGTGTTAAACTTAGTCTCATTCCAAACTTTTATCCCATTAGTGCATAAAAGAATAAGTTTGTTGGTATTGACATGAACATTATTAAAAATAAGGCCATTTCTAAAAAACCAAGAATTCCACCAAATGAAAATAATTTTAATGAGATTGGCTTTTGAGGTTAACTCTTTCAAAAAGTTAAGTTTGACGCAAAACTTTGATTTGCAACATTATTATAAGTTGCTAAAAAATTATTAAAACATTATTATAATTTTGCGTAAACAATTAGTCTTGTATAGGACGATTACCTTTTTATTAGCGTTAAAGTTTTCGATGAGTTTAAGCTAATCACGGTGTTCATTGTCGACAATTTTTAGTTGCTTGGTAACATTCTTTGTGGGTTGGTTGTATAATGCAATAATGTTTTTTTTTTTTTTGCTTAGTATCTCTTCCAATTTGCATAATTATGGAATTTTATACTCATTTAATTAAACTTCTACCAGCTCTTTATTTGGTTGTTGTATATTCACTCAAAGTTTCAATCTTTATTCAAATCTTGGTGCAATTCTTGGGTTTGTAATCTTTGTATATGGACTCAATAATTTTGTTTATCAGATGTTTGTGAACGAAAAGACTAAACCTTTTTCATTCATGGATCGTGCCTAAACGGTTTCAGTGATGATTCATGTTAGCCAACCCCAAATTATCTTGAGGTTAAGGCTTTGTTGTTATTGTCGTAGCCAAGTAGTTCTGTTATGCTTCATAGATCATACCTTGTTGTTTCCTTGTTTCAGTATACAGGGAGACAGGAAACAGAAGTTGAATTATCATCCGAAAAGACGGTGTCAGGTGATAGTGATCAGTCAGCTTCCTCAGTTCCCTCTAATATTTGATGCAGACAAACCAGTACTCATAATTCATACGAGTAATTTTGATTTACACACTTCTTTTTTAGTCTGTACTCAACGAGGTGATCAAATATGAGCTTGGGTTCGATAAAAGACCGGTCCCACGTGGATTTTGTGACCCGCAGACAGGTAGACAAGTGAGAGTGCCCGGCCCATGTAGATATCTGAAATGTATTGTCTTTTCCCGCTTCTTTTGCCATCGGAACAGGTCGGGTCCAATGTGCAGTACAAGTACTATCCATTCACTCATGAACAATTGAACACTAGTACTCGATCTGAAGCCTCGGGTTGTCTCGTAAATGTGATTATATCCATTGTTTTTAATGGCAGCAGTTAAGAAATTACTCTTTATATATTTGCTGCAATAATGACTGTCAGTTGTACAAGTAGTTGGCAATTAGCAACGATGAGGCTAAGCACAGGCCGACCAAGCCAGGGCTCGAACGAGTTTTTTGGGGAGAAAAGTATACACGAAAACATATTTCCAAAAAAAAATAAGTATGGTAGAAATGTAGATAAGATTGATGTTTCAGCCTGCGCAGAATGTGAGTTTATGTTCCATGTTTGAAATTAGGATTTTAGGAACGAGAACCAAAATGACTATTCAAACGAACACGACAATTTCATGTGCTAAATTACGTCAAGACCTCATTAATCAGATTTGTCGACGGTCACTCGAGTACAAAACATACAACCTTGGATCTGTACAGCTTGGTATACAACTATACATAAGACTAAGGAATTAATAAGTATGCAATGTCTTAAATTTGTTACTTGTTCAAATTGTCTTCCTTTAAAAGTTGTCCTTGTTCATCATACACTTGACTCCAAATAAGTTTTGGATTGCAATTGTTTCTTTGATGTTAAAAAGTTAAAGGCAAACAGTAACTTAAAGTCTTAAAGCATGTCAAGTTCTTTTGACAGGAAAACCAGCATTAATTTTGAAGTGTTTACATCTCCCACCCCACATTTGTACACTAGTGAAAGGATGATACCCCTTTTCTTTCACTTCCTTTATTTCTTACAAACTCTTATTCAAGACCGTTGTAAGCATGAAACGGATCTAAGAAAACTCATATCTTCGATTAGTAATGGCCATCCATTAGTGCTAAAGCTATGATTTTTCGGATTTGTTTCATACTTTTAACGGTCTTACACCCTCTTTTTTTGGTCTCCATCTTCTGCTCTTCTAAGTTCAGTTCAGTTCAGTGTAGGTTCATTAAGTTTAGTTCAGTTCAGTTTAATTCAACATTATTACTTTTATTAATTCAGTTCATGTCAAGGCCATTAAGTTCAGATCAGCTAAGTTCAGCTCACTTGATGATGTCATATGTGGAAAAATAGCGGGGGCAAGATTGCGTACATCTAAGTATCTAACCTTTTTATCTCGTGATAATAATTCCAGGATAATGTAAATTTTACAGTGCGCGAGACGGAATTATGAGGATGATTAAGGATTAATGTTGGAACAATTTTTCACAAAGGGGTTGAAATTAACTGTGTAGTAGATAATTACGCATGCAAAGCTTGGGGATCATTCATCATTAGTGGCTACAATATGTGCTAGAGAACAACAGTATATATCAAAGGCATGCATGCTGATGCTGGTAAATGAAGCATCCCATCAAATCAAAATAATTACTTGTAAAAGAAAAACAAAATATGGTCCTCAATTTATATGTTTTAAGCATGATTTTGTCTGTTTATTGCTTTCCTGTGTTTCTCAACCTAATTTGATACACACTTTCTTCGTTTAAGACAGTAATATCCGTCTTAAATTTAAAACGCGTCAAGTATAAATGTATGATAGATGAGACAAAAGGAACCAAGGAAGATGGCTAGGACTTACAAAAATGTGTCCTATATATGCAAATGGGAATATATTGACCCGTTTTCATCTTAAGACGGAATTCTTAGAATTCGACCTCATTTTCAGAATTGATCCAAGCAAAATTGAGAAATTCATTCACAAGTCGGAAAGAAAAACTATGACCCGTTAGACTTGTATAAAGTCCTGTCTACCTATCTTCGCGGATGTTAGTTATCTTAGCCGGTAATGTGACCACGTCGTTCATCTCTATGACCCGATCACCCGAACAATGTTACAGGAATTACCACTTAGATTTTTATATATCTCATTATGTATCTATAATAATGTACATGACTAAAAAAACTTACAAAATAAGATGATAACTGATTAATTTCTACCATTAATTCTCTAAATATTGATCTACTAACTCACTAATTAACTGATCAAAGATCAATTTACTGAAATGTAACCCAATATAATCTATTTCTTCAGCTCTAAACATATTTCTATAGTTCCAGTTAGAATTACTAAAATCGACTTCAGCTAACCTGCAAACTCTTCTAACCATCTCGACGTTCTCATGTTTTTTGTAATCTCGTCTTTTTAATCCGTCCTTTTGTGCTTCATTTCTTTGTTTTTCACTTTCATTATCATCCAAAATTGAGCTTCCGTTACTTGTAGTTGACAGTTCTTTGCTGTCACAATCCGATCCTCTTGATTTCGCATCCTCTTCTGCTAAGAAATACAAAAAAGTACCTTAAGAAATCGACTTAAGGTCTAAAACATTAACCCGATGCCTCCAATGCTCTCGTCTATAGCTAAATAAACGTGTCCGACATATGCAACATTTCGTGGATTTTAATATCGACTAAGACACATTTTAATAATAAAAAGTGATCATTTAATGATAAAATGTTAGCTAAAGTTGTGACTTTTTAACAAAAACCTGAAGATAACCTTTTTTTTCAGGAAATGTTTACATTTTAACGTAAATGGTTACATATTTGTCCGTCTTATTTCAGACCGGAAAACGTCTATCAGAAACAAGAATTTGCCATGTTGGACATATATTGTCAGCTGCAGAAATTTTGAAAGCAATGCTAAACAATATGAACATATTTTAATAAAAAAAAAAAAGTGCCAGTTAACTGAACTGATATTTACCTGAATTACTTGACACAGTAACTTCAGGATCACTGATAAATTCACAGTCATCAAGAACAGAAACCGGGCTCGAATTATCTAACTCACACTCTACTCCACCTTTACTCAAATCCAAACAATTCTCTTTCTTTTTCTTCTTCCTTGCTTTAATTCCGTCTTCCTCCGCTTTTGTAACACTAATCCTATCTCTAAATGGAGAAAGTTTGTAACTTTGCTTCAAAACATCGAAATCGTTGTCGAAACATTGACTAATTTGAGGTGAGATTCTCAAACTAAGCCTCTCTTCATCTGAAAACACTCTGTTTTTCCCCTGTTCTTCTCTGTTTTTCCTCTGTTTTCCTCTGCATTTCACCTTTCTCTTATGCTTAATACCCACCTCAAATTCATCAAAGTTTGTGACTTTTTTCTTCTTTTTATGAGATTTAACATCAAAGTTTAAAACTAAGAAATCATCATCCTCAACTTCAAAGAAATTCGGGGTTTCTCGAAAAGAAAACGATGTTTTTACCCTTCTGTGTTGCCCCTGCATCTCCTCTGTTCCGTCTCTGAAATCCCCTGAATCCATCGATTTGCTCCGTAATATCGAATTCCAAGCTTTCTGATCATCATTTGAGCTGAATTCCGGCATAAACTCCAACCCCATTAGCCTAGCAACTAAATTGGGTGTGGCGGAACCGTCTACGAGTTTCACAATCTTAGAGAATTGCTGCTGGTTTTCGAACTCAGAAGGGTATGTTGGTGGGGTTTGAGCCGAGAATTCGACTCAAAAACCCGGAAAAACAACTCAATCCATTGCCTTTATTAGTACAGAAATTTGGACTAAAAGAAGTAGATGAAGATGGACTAAACTTCATTTTTGAAAGAAGTTGATAGAAGAATATTTCTTGGTTTTATTTATTTGTTTATTTATTTGGAAGTGTTGAAATTCAAGCTGTTGTATGCAAAAGGCATGGAATAACAGGCAGAAAAGCAAAGAAGGAGAGAAAAAGAGTAATTTGAATGAATATGTTAACATATAAAGGGGGCAAAGAATGAAAAAGTTAAAGATTATGTTGGATCAGTAAAAGAATGTGTCAAGTGTGAAACTGTGAACTGTGAAGTGAGAGTAGTCAAAGTATGATTAATTTGGAATTTTATTATTTTGTTATGATAGAGATACTTATCGTCGTTACTTCTGTATCAGGTGTGTTTCTGAGTATATGTGATTGCATATAAACCACGCATATTAGGGTATTATTTTATTAGGATGACAGTCAATGCTCGACATTGGTGTAACTAGTAAAATTTTAAAATTGTCGATAAATAAGTATGAAAAAAAAAAGTAAACATACTTGCATTTTATACACTAAATTTACCTATGAGCTAAAAGTTTTGAGGTCTTGACTCTTGAGACTCCACTTTCATGACAATTCCTCAATTCATGATTTTCGAAGCTAGAAGGCATAGTATCAGTCATTAATAATCCCTACAATAATGCTCTTTAAATGTCTTGAGCATAAAACTTCGTTCATTCAGAATATTTCGTCCTTATGGGTTAATTTGGACATTCTGGGTTGTGACACTCATGACACGAAATTTAAAGTTTGATTGAGTCGGACCAACCAAAACTATTATTAAACAATTTCTGTAAACATCATTAATAAGATTTCAGAGAAATATTATCAACCTTCTCTCTTCTGCCTTCTTTTCTACCTTCTCTTTTCAACCTTCTATTCTAACTTCTTCTCTTACAACCGATTAAAATATCGTTTATTTTGCTTAATCCACTTGCCTTATGACCACACCTGATATATATTAACTTAATCGGTTGTAAAAGGGAGAAGAGAGAAAGTTGAAAGGAGAATGTTGGTAGCATCCCTCAAAATTTTGAAGTATCGACTAATATCAATTAACGATTTAATATTCTTATAATCATTTAACTTAATACATTTACGTATTAGTGGAACTTTTTTACCTATATAGGTTTATACTTTATATAGAGGGGTGGAAAAGAATAGTAGCATGACATAATTTTAGGACAAAGTAGACGTAGCATTTGCATTAAATAATTTACACATAAACTGCTAAAAAAAAGTAGGTAAATAAATTTTGAATGTTAGTATTGTACGAGTAGTTTCTACAGTTAGTAAAAGGAGGTGGCGCCATGTAGATTTGAATAAAGAGGAGAACAGAATTGCATGCCATACTCTTTTCAACAGTCACTTTTTTTGTGGAATTTTTGGGTCATCAACGGTTGTAGAATTTGCAGATTTTGTTGGTCAAATTTTACCATTAATTTGTACTATAGTTTTGGCAATTTCTCAATATGGACTTGTCTTGTAGTCTTGTTGGGGCTAGACCACTAGATTGAGCAAAATTATCGAAGATGTCTTAGTCTAGTGATTAGGACGGAGGTATTGTGGACAATAGGTTTCATGTATGAATCCCCCCTTTCCTCTATCACAAATTCTTGTTTGTGACGGACAGTATCCGTCACAAGCTTGCGACGGGTACCACTTCCCCTCACAAATGACCCATTTAAGGGAAAAGGGGAAGCACATGGGGGGTGCCCCACATGTTTCCTCTACCCATTTTGTTAGAGGAAAAACCCGTCGCAAGGTCCGACTCGTCATAAAGGAGACCTACTGTCCCTCTATTGGTGTGTCTGGATGGTTTTCCGATTCGGATAGGTGCCAGTTTCAGATTGGGTGTGGTCGTTTATTTTATCAATTTAAAAATTGGGTCGGAGGATTGGTTACCTAAAAGTGAATTCACAATCCAGTAGGACGGTTTCAAAATCGAATGCGTAGGTTGAGGATTATGAGTCGAGTCATACTCAATGAATAATTCGGCACTTTGATTTGTTTGGTTCGCCATGGGAATATAGAGTTTCTATGAAAATTCACAAATTTATGTGAATAGTAAAAATGTTGTTTGATTGGTAATGGCCAATGGGAACTTTAATTCATTATCAAGGTGGTGTTGCGGTGCTGGGTAAGTGACTTTCTACATTAAGGAATTATTTGGTTCGTAAGAGAAATTGAAGTTCAAGGAAGTAGAATTTTAAATGATTAATCATTTCACATGCATAGTGTATAAAAAATTGGTTGGAATACACGAAATAAGTCAACAAAATTTTCACTCACCTATTGGGTCTAGCTGCCTACGTAAGCGCGCGACTTTCGTCATTTTGGAGAAATTAGAATTTCTATATCTTTGTTTCACGTGATTTGGGGTAAATAAACAGCCCATTAATTTTGCAATTCCAATAAATTGCAATTCAGGTAATTAAGTTTCACAAAATCATCAATATCATGACTCGTCAATCATCATCATCAAGTTCTTCATCATGCCCATATTCATCTTTTTTTTGTAAGCATTCAATCTCAGCATCATCAACACCACGACCCACCTAGGTTCGGACGTGAAACCATGACATCGAACCCAACGCGTGGACATGGTACCTCCACATCTTCACCTAGGGGAGGTCATGGGTGATCCACGTCTTGATCCACGTCTGAACGTGAACATCTCACATCCTCACCTAGTCGAGACGTGATAATTCCAATTTTTAATCTTACATTGTCATTACACTTATCTTGTAATTTGTTTCCCTATTCAATTTAATATTAAAACACTTTTACTTTAGTTAAAATAAATTAAATACGAAAGTAAATAGCCCCCCGTAATCGTTCCTTCGTTCTACCCTTTTAATACCCCGACAATATTTTCTTTTGCTCGCTAAAAGTACTAAATTAGATCATGATCATACAAACACATTAGGTAATAATAATATTTTTATTTCTTGTTTCAACTTTATAAAACTTCATAGATTACTACGGAGTACACTCTAGTAATCTAGAAATGATTTATTCATTAATACATATATATGCTCCATTACAATATATGATCGTCGTACGATGTAACTACTTAAAATAGTCATTTTTATCTATCACACCATACAACGATCGTACCCGTCTAAACCAGACTACTCGAAGTCTTAGTCCAAGCATGCTTCAAATTATTCCTACTAACATGCTCAATAATTGAAAGAAGCAAATGCATTCCATCATCTTTAGCTACCCAAACACATGCTTGATAAGGGCATTCTTTCTTAAATGTAGCATCATTATCCTTATATGCTATAAAATTTCTTATGTGTCCTTTAGAATAACTTGCATTACATTTTAAAACATCATCAGTTAACTTTTCAGGAATCTTAATAACACAATCTTTACCATAATTAAGCAACTTGGGTGGTAAAGTTGTTTTTCCATTTTCTATACATTCAAGTTTAAGTGTTTCATTCATCATCTTATTTCCAAAAGCAACTAGTATTTGCTTATCACTACTACTACCACCACTACTACTACCACCACCAGTACAATAAGATGGTTCGAATGCGAGACAAATTATTAGTAGGAGGGTGATCATAATGTCGCTCAAATAACTCATTTTTACAATTTTATCTCTAGTATTTGCTCGAGTTTAGATTTTTAATGTGGTGTAGTGTATTCATCTCATATTAATATATAGTACGGAGTACATTATTGGGTATATACTTAAATAAGATTAATATACGGTTTTTTAGATGGTGATAATAGAGAATTTAACAATTATACTATTGGTATTTAACTCCACTTAAAATTAAATATAAAATTTACTATTAATAATGTGTTTTGTATTAAGAGGTATAAAAGAGAAGGTTCAACACTACTCCGAATAAGATTGCTTGTTTTACTAAAATTATTTTGTTAATGTTATAGAAAAAATGTTAAGTAATGTCATTGATGAAAAAATCAGAAAAGATATGTGTTCAATAAATATACATATATATACGGAGTACTCTCTCTGATCCAGACGAAAGGTAAAATGTGGAAAAAGGAGGAGAAAAAAGGGGGAAAATTAGGTGATGAATGTAATTGTGGGTTTAATTATACGTTGATAGGTGGATCATGTAATGGCATTATAAATATGAAATGGGTATAAAGATAATTTGGTAATATTATGGGTCAAATAAGGTATGTTATCTTTGACGTGGTTCGTCCATTTATATTAACGATTACCTTTGGCCTGGATCGGATATAGTACGAGGAGAACAATGTTATAATTTTTTTTTATCTATTTTAAGTGTTTGAGAAAATAGAAGATCAAGATAGATACCGGGGAGATTTGTTTTGTGGGTATATTTTGAGTTTTGAGTGTTCATATTATATTAGGGTACATTGTTTTATGTATCAAAACATTTTCTGATTTTGATCAAGTCGACGCTCATCACGAATAATTTTATGGAAAGAAATCAAGGTAGATTTTAGGGAACGTTGTTTTGTAGATTATTAAATTCTTTTTTATTAACTTTCAATTCCCATAAATTTAGAGTCGATATAGTTGCCACCACAAAAATGGGTGAATTATAAAATCTCATAATTTGGAAAATTTTAGAATCCAACTAAACAACCCCTTGTCATGGTCCAAACTATCCACCTAATCTATACTCTTTCATCACTATTTCTCGTGTGAAATACTCGTATATACCTATCACTTTGAAATCACTTTGTCTTGCTTTAGAAGGTCATATTGGTCTGAAGTAATAAACGGGATTTTATAACTATTTTACAGTCAAATGAGACCACAACTGAAAAATAAGATATCATAAGTTGTAACACTGCTAGTACCATTATTGTTACATTTTACGATAAAATGGTTACATATGCCCGTTTGACGCTTCAGTCGAAAATTGACCGTTAGAAATAAGAATTTGTACTTTGAAATATGTGAAAAATTAAAACTTCTTATTTCTATTTATTCTTTTTAAAGAGTTCATGGATTATACATCAATGGTAATACATCTGATTATATACTTTATGAGTTTTATGAAAATTATTTTGAGTTTTATGTTAAAGAATTTGAGTTTTTAAACTAAAGTTTTTGAGCCTGTCTAATTAAATATTAAGCGGAAAAAAATACTACAATGCTCAAAAACTATACTTATAAATTAAATAAATTTTGAGTTTTTCCATCAAAAAATTATTATATAACTTGCAAATTGTATATATACTCGGAAAAAATATGTGTAAACTCAAAAAATAAAAAGATATGAAATAATACAACGATGTATAATCCTTATTGTGGTTCTAGCTTGTATTTCAAGCAAACGACTAGACTTCAAATTCTACTGGAAGCATTTTTAGCCTTACTAACCCAAAAGATGACAACCCAAATATTTACTTTAATTATAATAAATTAAATACGAAAGTAAATAGCCCCTCGTTATCGTTCCTTTGTTCTACCTTTTTAATACCCGAGTCACCGACAGTATTTTTGTTGCTCCCTAAAATTAAGTACAAAATTTAAAGTTCATGATCATACAAACACATTAGATAATAATAATATTTTTATTTCTTATTTTAACTTTATAAAACTCCATAGACTACTACGAAGTACACTCACAGTAGTCTAGAAATGATTTATTCATTAATACACACTCTATTACAATACAATATAAGATCGTTGTACGGTGTAACTACTTAAAATAATCATTTTTATCCATCGCACCATACAACGATCGTACCCGTCTAAACGAGGCTACCCGAAGTCTTAACCCAAGCATGCTTCAAATTATTCCTGCTAACATGCTCAATAATTGAAAGAAGCAAATGCATTCCATCATCTTTAGCAACCCAAACACATGCTTGATAAGGGCATTCTTTGTCAAATGTAGTATCATCTTTAAATGCTATAAAATCTCTTATGTGTCCTTTAGAATAACTTGCGTTACATTTTAACTCTGCATCATGAAATAATTTATCACGTACCTTAAAAACATAGTCTTGGCTATAATTAAGTGACTTGGGTGGAAATTTTTTTTTCCCATTTCTTATACATTCAAGTTCAAGTTTTTCATTTACTATCTTATTTGCAAAAACAACTAGTGTTTTCTCCTCATCATCACTACCGCTGCTGCTACTGCTACTGCTGCTGCTACCATAAGACGGTTCGAATGCGAGACAAGTTATTAGAAGGAGGGTGATCATAATGTCGCTCAAATAACTCATTTTCAGAATTTTATCTCTAGTATTATTTGCTCAAGTTTAGATTTGTATTGTGGACTAGTGTACTCATCTCATCTTAATATATATAGTACAGGGTATATACTTAAATAATACTTTCTCCATTCATAATCAAACATGCATGTCCCACATCTAGTGGCGGAGCCAGGATTTCAATTTAGGGGGGAAAACGCCTTATAACATAAGATACACTTAAAAAAAATTCTAAAAGTTTAAATAAAAATTTAAAAAATCTCAACCGCCGAGGGGAGAGCGCCCCTGCTAGCCCTTCTAGCTCCACCACTGCCCACATCTGTAGAATAAGATCTTTATAAGTATCCACAAATATAATAGTACGGTGCCTTTTGGCAAGGAGTCCAAAAGTAAATCCGTTAGGGCTTGACCCAAAACGGACAATATCATACTATTATGGACCGTGGACACATGTGCAGCAGATGCCCAACATAAGGTATTCACGCTTCCGCACAACACACACCATTCACATTTATTAATACACTATTCATAACCGAAGAGAATCTTCGATATTACGTGTAGTAGATAAAGAAAAAATATAGTCATGTGGGATTATGTTTGATTCGTCTTTCAAAATACAATAAGACTATCAAATTTTATATTTTCTTACAATGTAGATTTAAAGATATTTAATATGTGCATTGACAAACGTGTAAAAGGGAAACAGAGTGTTTGATTATGAATGGAGGAAGTACTAATAGACATCCGGGGCAAATACACAGTTTATTAGATGGTGACTGATAATAGAGAATTTAACAATTATACTATTGATATGTAACTCCAATTGAAATTTAAATATAAAATTTACTATTAATAATGTGTGTTGTATTAAGACGTATAAAAGAGAAGGTTCAACATGTACTACTCCGAATAAGATTGCCGATTTTACTTAAATTATTTTGTTCTTTTTAGAAGAAAAAAACGTTATTATATTCGCAAAAGACGTTATATAAACGTTAAGTAATGTCATTAATAATAAAATCAGCGAAGATATGTGTTTAATAAATACACTTATATATGTGTGAAATTAAAAGGTTTAAAAACTATCCAAAATCCAAATGCTCACATAATCTGGAGGAGAGATAGAGATTATTAAGTTAAAGTGTAAAGAAAAAACTATATCATTATTTAATTTCTTTTGTTTTAGAAACACAAATCATCTAGAAAATGTTTGCTAAAAAAGTGTTTGTGCCTATCATGCCCAATTAAAAATAATAATTATAGAAAAATATTTTCATCACGTCATACGTATAGTTAGTACAATGTCATTTATGTAACAAAATTATAATATCCAATTAATATGTCTGTGAAAATTGAAAAACTATTATCCCTTTTAAAATAAAATATAATTATTTATTGTATGAAATTAATCAGTATAACCCAATTGTAAATATAATATAATGATCAATGATGTCCAAATATTGAGTAATTCTTGTATGCCTGAAATTTTTTTACATCTCTTATTGTTTAGTATAAGAAGGATGCCCATTTGTGTTAATTTTCATATCTATTTTAAGTATTTGAGAAAATAAAATACCAAAGTAGATACCGGGGAGCATTGTTATGTAGGTATCTATTTTGAGTGTTACGAGTAATCAATATTATTCCCTTCGTTTCATTCATTTGTTTGTCTTTTATATTTTTTTTTTAGAAATATTTTAATCAAAAGCAAACAAATAATTGAAACAAATGGAGTATTTTATTAGTGTACGTTTCTTATATATCAGAATATTCTTTTAAAAAAGGATTGTTGTTTCTATGTTACATTTTCTGATTTTCAAGTCGCCCCTCATCACTATTAATTTAATGGAAAGAAATCAAGAAGATATTAGGGAACATTATTTTGTAGATTACAAATTTCTTTCAAAAAAGACATGTTTTCATTTTATAAATTTTCGAGACTTCAATTTCCATAAATTTAGGGTTTGTTTGGTAACCACCATAAAAATAATAAAATTTTAAATCATCTCGAAGTTGGATTTAGAATATACGGAGCACAAAATAATCTAAAGTGTTGATTTACTATATTAAAATAGTAAAAAAAGTCATTGATACTATAAAATTAATGCAAAATTCTTAATTTTCGAGATGTTTATTAGGATGAAGGTATGAGATTCATAGCTGTATAAGTTTGAAAAAATGAGTCTGATTTTTAAGTCGCATACAATTTCGCACGAGTTTAGTTTGTTGATTCTTTAATTTTAAAGAGTAAATTCGAAATTTTTTCTAAACTTACTTTTTTATAAGTTTTTTTTTGCTAAAATACTCTCTTAAGATTCACTTTTATCAAAAAATTGTTTCAAAATATCAATATAAGTCACATATTCCATCTGTTTCTGTATTTCTCTTCCATTTCTCTGTGTAGTAATTATACATTTCAAAGTATAAATTGGCTAAAACACAAACGGAAAAAGTGTAATAGTAGACAAAATAAATGACTTAAATTACAGCTTTAAAGCATTTTTTTATTAAACTATATTTTAAGGGAGCAATTTTAGCAAAACAACCGTAAGTTTAGAAAAATTAATCTTATAATGGAGTAATCTAATTTACTCAATTTTTTAATATTAAAAAAACTCCTTAATGACAAATATACAAATGTCTCTTTTAAGACGGATAAATCCGTCTTATATTCTTCTTAACAATAAACGGGTTAAATATCATTCTACTCATACGAAGTATATAACAAATCTATTATTTTTACCTATGGATTATGCTTTCGATTGATTGGAGTAATTACTTGCAAGCTGACTTAAATTTAAGTCAAAAAGTTTGAGCCATATTTACGGCTTAAAAGAGAAAATTAGTCCCACATTGGACCCAATGGGACCTGATCATGGGCCGGGCTGGGCTGAGTTTGAGCCGGGCTGGTGCCAAAAAAACGGCCTAACTATACGGGCCGGGGTGGGCCGGGTCTAGAACACGGGCCAGATTTAATGGCCCAAGCCCATAATGTTCGGGGTATAATGGGCTTCGGGCCAAAATGGGCCAAAACGGGCCAAAATTGCAACATTCACAAACAACCAACCAAATGAATTTGTAAACAAATTATTAGTAACGAAATGAACTTACCACCCAGGAAACAATAGTTGACATAACCCATGTGTTAACAAAATGGTTATCAATACAATAATACATTAATGAAAAAGTTGTACGATAAAAATAGCAAAATATAAAAGTAAACTAGTAACCAACATCCGCAAATTATTGTTAAATAATGATAATTAACCACAAAATCAGATAAAAACCGCAAAAAATAAGAATAAATGAAACACAATATACTGTTGAATTAAATTAGAAAAAGCAGATTGACAAACAATGAAACAAACGTGGAATTTATTGTTAACTGCCACTGTAAGACAAATTGAAAATTTGAAAGCAAAGATGGGTGAGATATTTATAGATAGATGATAAATTTGAAAGCAAAGATTGAAGGTTAATAGTCGATTAAGTTGAACTTGAGCCATTGATTTGGGGAATCTAATAAAATGATAGTGATTGGGAAATTTGGAAAATTGAAGAGTTAGGCGTTTAGGGAAATGAAGAGGAATGTGGAAAACTAGAAATGGGAAAGAGGCAGTGTGAGTGTACTAGTATTTACATATTCCAATGGAGTTTACACTTTACTACTCTAATTCTAATTATCTAATAGTCACGGTCCAACTTTTGAGTTCTTTTACTTTTTTTTTCTTTTTTTTTTGAATTTCGGGTCGGGCCGGGTCTAAATTCGGGCCTTTATGTTGGCCCAAACCCGGCCCTAAATTTGAATCGGGCTGAGTTTGGGCCGGGCCATGGGCTTTTTTGGGCCATATCTAAAGCCCAAGCCCGGGGAAAAAATCGGGTCGGGTCGGGTTGGGCCGTCGGGCCTGGGCCATATGATCAGCTCTAGGACAAATGTAGAGTTGTTAATGTTTATGGGTTGTCCCGTCCATTGAACCCGGCCCATCCCGCCCTCTAAATAAGCGGGTACGAACACGACATTTTAAAAAAAAAAAAATTAACAAAAGGGTTTAGGGTTTATGAAGGGTAATTTAGTCAAAGTATTTTCTCAACCCTTACTGTTCTTGTCTTCCTTCTCTACTTTGCTGCCATTTTTTCTGTGCTTCTCTTTTATCTCTCTTTCATTTCATTTGGTAATTCCTTATACTTTGTTTTATTTTAAATCTACTTTTGCTCTATTGATTTTTTTTTTATGTTAATTTGTTCATCATTTAATCAAATGACATTTGAATTTGTAAATGACTGTGTTTACTAAGTTTATTTTAGTAGAATTAATCGCTCATTGTTTTTGATTGATTATTGCTGAAATTATTCTGAATTGGGTTTTTTGGCAGCTTAATTTTGATTGATAAATCATGGGTTTGAAGAAAAAAGGTGCAATCTTTGTATTAATTTTAGCTACCCAAAATGTTTTTTGAACTTATAATGGTGATTTTATTGATGGGTTTGTTGTTTTAATGTAATTACAGCGAAAACGATGCGTAAAACTGAGGTATTAGATGATGGTGATGATGTTGGTAATGGGAAGGGTGTGGTTACTAAGAAGGAAGCCAAAGAACATAAGAAACAATTGGAATTGCTTAAGGAAACGGTTAGCGAATTTCCGGAACTTTTGTTTGCTCTAATTACTAGTCCCCGTCCCATTCAATTGTTTAATTTGTATTCTTTGTGACGAGTATTTTAATCGTAACTAAATTGGGATGATGGGAGTGAATCTTTTTAAACCTCTATATGGTTAATGAGTTTGTGGAGCTCTATGCTACTTCGACTCAGTTAGATCTATCTGGCATAGATGTGGGTGCAAGTCGAGTGTCGGAGGACATAGGTGGAGGTGTAAATTGTGTCATCTGCATTTTTTCGTTTCTTAAATTTTGTCGGGTTATTTAGAATAGTCACTGACCTTGTCATTGTGGCATCAACCAGAATTTTAATCCTAACTAATAAAATGATTGGGATGGGTGGGAGTATATCGTTTGAAACCTCTATGTTGAGCTCTTTGTTACCCGGACTCGGTTAGATGTACTTGACAGTTAGCATAGATGCGTGTCCAAGTCTCATGTCGGAGTAACAAAGGTGGAGCTGTGATTTGGGTGAACTGCATTTTCATTTCTGTAAGTTTTGTCTGGTAGTTTAGATTAGTCACTGAACTTGTCATTGTTCAGCAACCAGAATTTTAATCCTAACTAGTCAAATGATTGGGATGGGTGGGAGTATATTGTTTGGAACCTCTATGTTCAGCTCTATGTTACTTGGACTCGGTTAGATGTACTTGGGATAGATGCGTGTCCAAGCCTCGTGTAGGAGTAACATAGGTGGAGCTGTGATTTGGGCGAACTGCATTTTTCACTTCTGTAAATCTTGTCAGGTGGTTTAGATTAGTCACTGAACTTGTCATTGTGCAGCAACCAGAATTTTACGATTACTTGAAAGATGTCGACAAGGAGCTGCTGGAATTTGATGATGATGCCTTCGACGTGAGTAACGCTGCTGATTGTATACTTGAACTCTTTCTTTGTTAATTATGTGTGTGGGTTTTGAAGTTCTGCCTTTATGTAGGATGATACGGATACCGGGGATAATGATGCTGAAACTGGTGATGATGATAGCGATGTTGGTGAAGCTGATGCTGAAACTGACGAGGATAAAGAAGATTTTGAAGATGAAGATGCCGACGATGACGAAGGCGTTGAACATGCAATTAGTGAGGGTGAAGAGGAAGAAAAGCCATCTAGAAGTATTATCACAATGGATATGGTTAATTCTTGGTGTAACGCTATTAACGAAGAGGGAAAAATTGCCCCCATACGCAATCTGCTTAAAGCCTTCAAAACAGCTTGTCACTATGCCGATAGCGATGATACTTCCACTGCAAAGTTATCTGGCATGTCTAATGATGTTCTTAACAAGATTATGGTTGTGACTCTATGTAAAATGGACAGGGTTTTGAGAAAGTTGATGAACCTTCCTTCTTATGGTGGAAAGAAAGAGACGGTACTGAATGTGAAAGATACAAAGCCGTGGAAGAAGTACAATCACATGGTCAAGTCATATCTTGGAAACTCTTTACATGCTTTAAATCGGATGACAGATGCAAAGGAGATCTCGTTTACTTTGCGGCGCCTTAAGCACTCAACTTTGTTCATGGCTGCATTCCCCACCTTGCTTAGGAAGTTTATGAAGGTCTGTTTGCCATCTATTTTGCTAAATTTGAATTGTTATATTTTGACAGATGAACCTCATGCTCTAGTCAAATTGGCTGTGGCGCTAGACGTTACTAAAAAATTTCCCATGGAACTAAAATTTGAGGTCATAGCTAAGCATCATATCTATAGACGTTACATCTTGGTTCAGTCGATATTGTAGTTTATTAAGGGGGTGTTTGGTTGGCCATCTTGGAATGTATTGGAATGGATTTGCTCCATTCCAATGTTTGGTTGGTGTATTTTGGAATGGAGTTAGAACCCCTTAGGTATCTAACTCCATTCTAACCCCTTGGAATCTCATACCCACCTTCCCACCATGGTATCAAACTCCATTCCCACTTCTACAAATTTAAGATGAACCAAACATAATTACATGGGAATGGATTTGCAACCCCATACCCCTATGGATTCATATTCCAATCCGTTCCATTCCAAGTTCTTGAACCAAACGACCCCTAAAAAATTAGTTGTTGTATGAACATTTATAAATTTTCTGAGATCTTGGCCTGTTGGTCTCTGGCAATGTTGAAACTTGCAACATTTGATCACACGTCGACTGAAAGTTACACATTTATATTCTTTTAGTTTAACAGTTGCATTGCTGTGAAGACTGAAGAGTGATTGGTAGTAAACGTGGCATCTGTGAAATTTTCCAGGTGGCTATTCATTTCTGGGGCACAGGAGGTGGGGCCCTTACAGCTGCTGCATTTTTGTTCTTGAGAGATCTATGTGTTCGTTTAGGGACAGATTGTTTGGATGAGTGCTTGAAAGGGTCATACAAAGCTTACGTCATGAACTGCCAGTATGTAAATACAACAAAGTTGCAGCACATCCACCTTCTTAGACAGTGCTTCATTTTACTATTGAGTGTGGATCTGTCATCAGCATACCAGCATGGCTTTGTTTACATCCGACAATTGGCGACTATATTACGGGAAGCACTGAGTCTGAAGACAAAGGTCAGTGGTATATTCTGGTTTCTGCTTAAATGGTTGAGCTCAATTGGGCACTTTCTGATATAAATACACTCTTGATTGAGTTATGAATTGTAATACACTCTGGAATGTTCGTGAACATTGTTGGATTAGGATGTATATCGACTATTGGCTGTCGGGTGTAGTTTACTTATCAACTTCTAGCTTAATGGACTGTTGTAGCTTAGGTGAAGGCCAGGTATAACTTTCTTATTTGGCAAAGTTACATCTAATAATTTTTTTTGTTTCCTTTCACTATTTTTGCAGGAAGCTTTTCGGAAGGTTTATGAGTGGAAGTTTATTAGTTGTCTCGAGCTTTGGACTGGAGCAATGTGCGAATATGGTTCGGATGCTGACTTCAAGCCCCTTGCTTATCCATTGACCCAGATAATATACGGTGTGACGCGTTTAGTCCCAACTTCACGGTACTTTCCTCTCCGGATACGTTGTATCAGAATGCTCAACCGCATTGCTGCTGCAACAAACACTTTCGTTCCAGTGTCCATGCTCCTTTTGGATATGCTAGAGATGAAAGAATTACATACTCCCCCTACTGGAGGTGTTGGTAAAGCTGCTGACTTACGTATCATACTTAAGGTACATCTGTTATGTTGACTCTTGAGTGCTCAAACGTGTGAGTTTATCAACACCTTCTTTTTTCCCCATTTGACACATAAGTAATTGCCTTTTTGTAGGTCAGCAAACCAGCTCTGAAAACGCGGTCTTTTCAGGAAGCATGCGTGTCTTCCGTTATCGAAGAACTTGGTGAACATTTGGCTCAGTGGAGTTATTCCGTGGCTTTCTTTGAATTGTCTTTTATCCCAGGCGTTAGACTGCGCACCTTTTCCAAAACAACCAAAGTTGAAAGGTTCCGCAAAGAAATTAGGGAACTTGTTCGTCAGGTACCGTGCCTTTGATACACAGGACTTGTATTTTTTCTCTACAAATAGTGGATACATCAGTTCCTTTGTTTGATATGCTCAATGTGCTAACCGATGATTTTCCACTCCTCTCAGATTGAAGCTACCTCAGAATTTACCAATGAAAATCGTGCGAAATTCACCTTGATGCTAAATGATCCTGCTATTTCGTCTTTCCTCGAGGTTGGTATTTGTACTATGTTCTCGTTTTCTTTTCTGATCATTATTTGTGCATACTTGTATGGCGTCTCATGTTAAGTATGTGAATTGCCTCTCTAATGTTAGGACGAGAAGAAGTCTGGTAAGAGCCCCCTGTCAACATATGCTGCCGCACTGCGTCAAAGGGCCCAGCAAAGAAATGACTCCTTAATGGAATCCAGGTTTTTGACGACTCTAGTTGATACTTCGCTATATTTATTTTTTTGAGTTCATTTTTCTGTGAGGATACTGAAGTGGCCATATTTTACCCAGTGTTCTCTATGGTAAAGAGTCAGCATCGTTTGGTAAGGAACCAGTCAATAGCGATGAAGAAAAGGATAGTGATGAGGAAAATGATGCTGAAGGTGAAGGTGCCGCAGTCTTTAATTCCTCCTGGCTACTAGAAAAAGAAGCAAGGTATGGTACTCATGTGATATAAATTCTACGGAGTATTTATTTAGTTTGTGTTGAGTAATATGGGGTATGAAGAGTAGCCTTTGATGGTCGTCTAATTTGGGAGTAGATAGATATGAGCGGGCAATCATCATGAACCCTGTACTTACGCTAAATTTAAGTTGATGTACATATGGGATTGTCTTAAATGTAAGATTTACAGGACGTACAATCAGTAATGGTTGATTTATTTATTTATTACTGTGTAAGACACTAAGACCGTCTTATTGGAGAATTTTGGTTGATTATTTGCCTATAATGGATCGTTTGGATTTCAGGGACAAGTCTCCCAAGGAGAAGAAAAAGAAGAAAAAGGAAAACCATCAAGCGAAAGCAGTGGATGAAGACATTGTTGAAGAGTTGGTACTGAGTTCAGACGAAGATGAAGATGAAGAAGAGCGCATGGATGAAGAGCCCATGGATGAGTCACCTCCCTCTAAACGTGACCATAAATCCAAAAAGGGAACCCCGAAAAAGGTAAACAAGAAAGAAGGTGGTAAGGCCGCATCAGGCAAACGTGACCGAGGCAAGGGGAAGAAGAGAAAGCGTAGTCACTAGCCATTCAAAGGGAGAACTAGTTTCCTCAGGTTTTTACTACTTCTCTTTGCTTCTGATATTCTTCTCTATTTGTCGTACATAAAGGTTGTTTTCGGATGACTAACGAAAATTGCATCTAGGATGGGTCGATTAACGGCTACTTCATTATAGAAGAAGCGCAAACAAATCCGCGAGTCATGTTGCTTTGTTCGCCGTATTTGAATGATTTAGAATTGTGAATCTTTCGTTTATTTGGAAACGGATATACATAGTCCATGGAGGCCACTTGGGGCGCTGGCTAAAACGATTTAAAATAAATTAAAAGCCACTGATATTAGTTATTTACGAGTAAATATGTAATCACTTACCATGCAGGTTTTATGATGCTTATACGAGGCATTTGTAAATTGGAACAAAATATTGGTCTCCACATCCCAGTCTTGGTTTATATTTCTACACTGTGCTTCTTGAATTTTTAAAGCGGCTGCTGGTTTTGCAGATTTTATCATATTCAAGAGGGAGAATACTCGAAGAGTGACTCAGGACACCGGGGTCACTACTCACTGGTGGTGCCTTTTACGTAAAGCTCATGCCATAACTTGCATAAGAACTTGCACAAGTTTTGAAGCTAGTTTTGTCTTCCGATGAACTGAGGAGTACTTGATGATATTCAGTGGTAACTGTAAGGTGATACGGTGATACCTGTGGCTGTAAAACTGAAATGATTTTCGAGAGACGTTTTTTGGTCGGAATTTCATTTTGTATAAGGTAGCAATTTTTTTGAGTTCGGGAATATCTACAGATAATTGACTGTTACTATTATTCAAATTTTAACAGTTTTTCCACCGTTAATAACTGCTTCATAATGAACACTCTTACCAACTACACTCCTGTACTCAATTTGAGCATCGTCAGTTGTATATCGGTTCTTCAGATGGCCTCGATTTGGAGAATGAGTACATACCTGCAGGCCGTGTAATTATCCGCTGAATTAGTTATGCAGGTGGTCTTGTTTTGGGAACGACATACCCGCATACTGTACCTTATTTATTAGATACGGAACTGGTTATGCATGGACCAATTACCATTAATAAAACTATTACCGTAGAAGCAACATAAGAAAATTACCAACATGAACAGTTAACAATCTTATAGAGCACCATGGATTTACCGTAACATTTGGAGTATTCAGTTATTCACTATATCAATGTGAATACTGAATACCCAAGTAATCATACTCAACAGTGGCGCACTTGTAACACATTCACAAGTCGCAACCTAGGTCATCGTTTTCCTAGAGAGTATCGTCTATTGGGCTATTATTGGGGATCCACCGTAACACATGGCAGAAAAATATCTCAAATTTCATACACAGTGACACAACTGTCTGATAGTGATACATAAATATAACCACGAGCAAAACCACCTTAGCATTTGAAGTTCAAATCCACTCGGATTTTTGTCAGCACAAGTCTATTACAGATAGGATTAACTAGATAATAATGCAGGCTTTGTAAGTTCAGTCTCCAATGATCAGCAAATTTAGCCGAAATATTCCCAGCCATCATCGTTTCTTGAATCCATATTTCTTCCGTTCGTAGAAGAGATCAGTCTTTGCACTTCCTAGATTCACAATCTTGGGGCACCCGTCTCTATCCTTCTCCTGCTGAGTACATTCTTTGCAATAATAGGCATCAGAGATCCCGACTCCACCACAAATAACACATCTTCCTTGGAACGACCCGTAGTTGCATTCATCGCAGACTCGCACGAGTGTGCACGGTCGGACATAGGAATCACAGATCACACACTTTCCATCACATTTCTCGCATAGTCGTCCGATAGCAATCCCTGGTTGTTTCCTGCACATGATGAGATCAGGGTGATGCTTGGCCATTGCTTCCGACGAGACCTTTTCGGGGTAAGTTTATCTGCATGAAGGATATACACATGTGAGAAGATTATGCAAAACTCATAAAAAAAATGCAGCGCATTAGCAGAAAATAATCACAGCAACGATTTTTAACATTTAAGACAGCCATAACAAGCAGTCTTTACTAGGGTACACCGACACAAGGAGATTGCAGTAGCATAATGAACATTGGGCACTATGGAAATAGGTTGTCGATATTCTGCTAACAAGAAAATTAAATGAATCAAATGTCATCCCAATTATGATAACTCCTTATAGAAAAAAAAAAGAACAGGGAAAAAAATAAACACAACCCTTGTATCATTAAACCACTTTCTACTTCAATTCTAGAGAACACTAAGTCAGATGTTAAAGAAAAGGATAAGAAAACTAAAGATTGGAACAAGCGGATGTGAAATATCCGGCCAATGGAGTTGTATACAGACAAGACTTACATTTTCAACAACTAGAGAAATGATTTCTCCACAAGTATAGTGATGCTAAATAGGTAACCTAGGCTATATACAGTATCTTTCTTAGCAGATACTCCCTCCTATTCAGTACAATCTTCCCCATTTGACTTGGCACAAATTTTAAGACGTTTAATTAAATAACCAAAAGTAATGAAGTGGGGGTAAGGTGATTGGAGAGAGGGAATGTATTGTGGGGTATTATTGTGGAGTGAATTGATTAAAATAATTATTGTTGTGGGGTAAGGTGATTAAAATAAGATAAAGTATAGGTATTGTGGAGTATTGTAGTGGGGTAATGTGATTAAAATAAGTATAAAAGTTTACCAAAAAAGGAAAGGGGGAAGGTATTGTGAATAACCCAAAATAGAAAGGGGGAAGGTTGCTCAGAATAGGAGGGAGTAGTGGAGTAATGCTTGCTTGCTGTTAGTGAATGATGTATTTAGCTCCAACTGTCAATAGGACTTACAACTACGGATCATGACATCACCGGAACCGCATTAAACCCCCCAACGATTTAACATGATGGATAAAAGGCGAGAGGCTGCAATTACCACGACTCCACGAGCAAACAAAGACTAAAAATAAACGGACAAAGGCGGCAACAGGTGGGTGGTGAGTTGGGTGAGACTCCATAAAACCAGCATAAATTGAGAGTCATTATTCAACTGCCCCAATTTTCCCACTCACTATCCACTTATACCGAAACTAAGCTCAATTTACATGTGTCAACTCCATAAATATTGTTTACACTTTTGCATGTGGGAACTTTTGCGGATAACAGGAAGATCGGGTGTAGTTTTTAAAGTGGATCGTAAGCCAGTCCGATTGTCATCCCTAGTTAGTAGTTGCCAACTTACAACCCTCATACAAAGATACAAAAGTTGACTAGAACCTATTGGATATCATCATAGCCTTGATCAACAGTTCAAGGGAGTTAAATGTCACACTAAATCCACTATCATCCAAGGTCCAAAGTGACGGAGAAAGAAACATCTAAGCTCAACTAGTCGTTTCTCAACAAATTCAATGTCCTCAAAATTCTAGAAAATAACCTCAAACAAAAGCAAATTTTACAGAAATTCACACAAATTTGAAGTATCCAATGCTCTTGAACATTTAAAGAATGTCAAGTAGGGAACATCCACACTACAGTCAAAACGTCATTAGATAGAACATGTATAATCTCACAACAATGCCAACATGTATGTGAGGTAACATCGTATGCAACAATTTCTCTATCAACCCAGACATGACTCCCGTAGCATAAAATAACAAAGCAAATAGTTCAATTAATTTATTTTTTCGGTGTTAAATGAGCCACAAAGCAATACAACATAGGTATAATATAGGGGACGCGGGATTCAAACTTGACGCCTATTGTCCACATATCTCCGCCTTAACCTCTAGGCAGAAAAAACAACAAAGTCTAGCTCAATTAACTAAAAGACGCCCAAACAAAACAAACTAAGCAGATTGCAATTTCGCAATAACAATCACCCGAACCATAACAGACCACCCAGTGATCAGATACAATGGATGGATACCGAAAGGCTGCAACTACCGAGAGCAAATAAAACCTGAAATAAACCAATGAAGGCGGGCTGCGGGAAACAAATGGGTGGTGAGTTGGGTGAGGCTCTATTAAACCAACCACTCGATTAAAATTGTTTACATTATTGAGGCTGATTCTTTAATGGATAACAAATTGACCAAGATTAGTTTTTAAAGTTGACGACTGGCGAAGATCCAACTGATCAGTGATCACAAACCAAACCCTTCGTCCAGAGTTCGTAGTGACACACTTACAAGTTACAACCCTCACATGTAGATAGAGAACTTACATAGAAAGTAAAGCCTATGATAACAAATAATACTTCCATCAATCCAATTGATTGGTGACATTGTACAATCCAATCCAATGGTAACATTCCTTATTTGGTAAACTCTTTCGTCCTTAAACTTTTCACATTCTCTTTCATTCTACCAATTTTACCCCTTATATTTTCTTCTACCTAAGAAGTTGAGCAGAAGTGGATGTTACCAATCAATTGGATTGGAGGGAGTACTTCGTATGTATTATACGTCACACTAAATCCACTACCACCCAAGATTCTAATTGAAGGAAAAAGAAACACCTAAGCGGCTATAAGCTAAATTAGTTGTTTCTCAACATTATCCAATGCCCTCAAATTTCCAATGAACAACCTCAAAAAAAAAGCAAATCATACAAAAATTTCCTACACATTTGAAATATCCATTGCCCTTTAATCATTTAAATAATGTCGATCAAGGAACATCCTCATTCCTCACTACAATCGCGCGCAAAAAGTCAACAGATTGAACATGTATCCAATGCCCTCATTATTGCCCTGCTATGTGATCAACACTTCACTCGGGATCAACGTCACACTAAACCCACTACCACCCAAGATTCCAATCAAAGGAAAAAGAAACACCTAAGCCGCTAAGCCGCTAAGCTAAATTAGTCGTTTCACAACATAATCCAATGCCCTCAAATTCCCAAAGAACAACCTCAAACAGAAGCAAATTATACAAAAACTTCACACACATTTGAAATATCCATTCCCCTTGAATCATTTAAAAAACGTCGATCAAGGAATATCCTCATTCCTCACTACAATCGCGCGCAAAAAAGCCAACGCATTGAAAATGTACAATCTCATAACATTGCCAATATATAAGTGAGGCAACATCCCAATCCGATTCAGCAATTTCTCCATTAACCAAATAACAACGAGAATCGTTCAATTAACTTACTTTTTTCCGTGTTAAACGAGCCACAAGGGCAGTACAATGTGAGTATAATACAAAAGGGAGCGGGATTCGAAGTTGAGACCTATTGTTCACACACCTCCGTCTTAACCACTAAACTAGGCTACGAACTCTTTAACAAAGCCGATTTAACACAATTAACTAACAACAAATCTACATAATAAACCTTGAATAAAATGATAAACCCTAACAAAACATATTAAAAAAAAAGTAATTAATTAATAATTAAGTAAATATACATAGTGGAGTTAAAGAAAAACTTACAAAAAGAGATGGAAGAGTAACAAGATGGTAAAAACAGAGAAATACCCGTTTAAATTTCCGCAGTAAAAAAGGTTAAATGTGAGGGTAAAGATTTCTGTGAAGTGAATTAAAGAAGAGTTGAAATATTTGAGAGAATGAAAGGAAAATGGAAGATAAATAGAAGTACAATAGATGAAAGTTTAACCGACCTTATATTTTTACTTTGGGCTTAATAATGGGCTTACTCTATGGATTTGAATGGTAAGTGAGTTACATATTGGACTATTGAAGTAATATTGGCCCATTAAGATATTAGAAAATCAACAACTCTCTTATAGGGTCATTCTGTAGCGTAGGACTGACCCAAAAGGAGAGAAGTTTAATGATAATATTTTATGGGTTATGTTTTTTCACATACGAATTTTACTCTTTCACATACGTCTTTTACCAATATAACCCTGTCATTTTCCACTCAATTAAATTTGCAACTCCCTTCTTTTCACCTCTTCCCTTCGCCTCTGTTCGTCCAACCTTACTCCGGCGACCTGTGCTCCGATCGACCTCGATGCCTCATTTCTCCGATTACCCTGGTCGGACCTCCCCTAGGGTAGTGCGGACATCCCCATGATTTTTTTGACAACCCTTTGATTTTATTGTCAGCATAAGTCGCATGATTTTTTTAACTTTGTATAACCAATGATTGACCTGATTTGATATCTTCAAGTTACTATTTCTATCAATTTCGGTGACTCCAGCAACTAATTGTAGAGGGGTTGGTTAAACAATTGATAAACAAGTCAAACACATGTGATATCTTCCGGGCACCCCCTATCAGTTGGTAATTATTTTTACTAATTAGTATAAACCCTAATAATTTCAACAAAACAAATTAATAGTTTCTGAACAACAAAATTACTTCACTAATTGGAGATTATAATCCATTAGTCAAGTTTTTGGAACAATTAGATTCGATTTTTGGAGGAAAAAGTACATATAAGAATTAATTGTTTAAGTTTGGGTAAAAGGGTATGATATGGAAATGTAATGAAAAAATGTATGTGAAAGAGTAAAGTTCGTATGTGAAAAAGTAATTCCGTATTTTATTGGGTTTTTCTATATGGTAACCCTGTATTTTTTCAAATTCTACGTGATAACCCTACTTTTCAAAGATCACATGTGGTAACCCTCAACTCTATTAATATGTATTGGCGTGACCCTTAACAATTTTTTCCATCAAGTTTTCTGTTAAGTATGTGACGTGGCCAATTGAATTATAAAATTTTCTACAAGTTAATCCTCTATTTTTTAAAATCCTACAAGGTAACCTTGTTTTTTTTCTTACAAAAGAAACACTCTAAGAAATACTTTCTTAGTCTCTCCATTTATCAATTTTAGCACGTTTTTCACTCAATTACTCCAAAAAAATGTCAACTCTCGGTATCATCATATCTTTAAGTTATCATTATCGCACCTCTCCAAAAACCAGATTCAATGATTAACAAAGAATTCCACTATTAAGATTTAACCTTACGTTTACAAATGAGTCCCCACTCCTCAATTGTACACAACTTTATTATGTCAATTTGTCGAATAATTGAAGTGAGTCAATGTTAGTTGTTTACAACATTTCAGTTTTGGGGTATCAATGGGGTTTCCAAAATAAAAGTTTTTTAATTGGATGAAACATATGAATCAAATATGGGTTTTATATCGAACAAAGTTCGCACTAGATTTTCTTTTAAAACTAGGTTAATTGATAGATAATAAGGGTTGATTTGACAATTTTGGATGTAAGTGAGTAAAAATGTGAAAAAAAGATTAATTAAGGGATTATATTTTTAAGCATGTGTGATTTCTAGAAATGGTAGGTTATCTTGTAGGATTTTAAAAAATAGATGGTTACCTTGTAGAAAATTTCATAAATCAATGGACACGTCACATACTTAACGGACAAATTGACGGAAAAAATAGTTAAGGGTCACGCCGATACGTATTAGTAGAGTTGAGGGTTACCATATGTGATATTTGAAAAGTAGGGTTACAACGTAGAATTTGAAAAAACGCAGGGTTACCATATAGAAAAACCCAATTTTATTTCAATCACAAATGGTTCATACTCTATCATTAGTCTTTGTGCCAAAAGTAAAGGTAAATAAATGATCGGGACGAAGAGAGTATCATTCACAAGTTCAATTCGATCCTAAGAAATTCAGCTTCAATGAATTCAAGAATCGAGGTACTATAACTTCAATCAGGGCATACGCTTCTGCATTCAACATTATAATTTTGTCTTTTGCAAATCTCCAATTTAGTAATATCAATCAATATGTCAGGTTCTGTTGAGAACGAAGGTCCTTACTCCTTAATATGATTACTGCGATGATTCTCTTTATGGCCTTATTTGAACGGGTGGATTTGGGGGGAAAATCGGGTCAATCGGGTCGGTTACGGGTCGGGTTCAGGCAGTTCAGGTCATGTTGGGCTCGGGTTTGGTCGGGTCAAGTTTCTTATTCAGGTCGAGTCGGGTTCGGGTTGGGTCGCTTACGGGTCAGGTTAATCGGGTCAATAACTACAACAGGTCGGTTCAGTTTCGGATCGGTTGACCAATGAGTGGGGATATATCAGGTCAATATGCTTGATCAGAGACCGGTTTGGTTTCGGGTTACTGATGGGTCGAGTATTTTATATTGTCGTCTTAAATTTGAAAGTTAATCGGGTCAATGGTCAGATCGTTCTGTTAAAAGATCACTTTTGAACTTATGAATTATAAGATTGGATTAGAGGAACTCGATACAAAATATATTTGTAAAATATAAGAGTATAACACTATAAAAGTTAATGATTGTATAATTTCATTGAACACTTATGTTGCTCGACCTCGGTTATAAGTATATGACATGAGTGCCTATCCAGTGTCGGATTCGCCTATATTATGGACAAAAATAATGTTTTTAGTCTAAATTAATCAGTTGTTTATGTAGTTTATAGTTTTGAACATTTGACATATGAAGTATGGCAAAGAACTAAATGACTTACCTATGATATAGATTTTATTTATTATCTCGACGATGATCCTACGTATTTAATTTTGAATAGACTCTATTAGAATGGTGTATTAGAGATTTGGATTTTAAGATCATAATTAATAACTGAGGTCGGATTGTATGGTCATAACTCATAACTCATAACTCTTTCTTCCCTTTATTGTTTTCAATGGAGCCAAAACTAAACACTCTTTTTCTCAGAAAGTGTTAATTTACAATTTTCTACATATATCACTTGCAAAATAATTATTAATAAGTTTAACTAGGAATATAGCGTACTAAATTTACAACTGACTATTTATTTTAAGTTTACATTTTGTTTTGAAAAATAAAATGAGCGATAATTTTTTATATCAAATTTATTGACAAAAAAAAACAAACTATACAAGAATTTAGATTCTTAAAAAAGATTATTTGGCTATGAGTCGGGTCGAGTTTAATCGGGTTAAAACGGGTTACATGTCGGTTCAGTTCAGTTTGGGTCAGGTCGGGTTTGTGGGTGAATCAGGTTTCGGGTCAGGTCGGGTCGAGTCACAAGTCGGTTCAAGTCATATCATTTCAGGTTCTATCGGTTTATCGGTTAACCTTCGGGTCGGTTCAGGTCGGTTTCAGTTCAGAAAATTTACGGGTTCTATCAGGTCGATTTTCGGATAAGTCGGATCGGTTCTTCGGGTCGGGTCACCTTTTGCCGGCTCTAGTCCGGATAACAAAATGTGGTGGAGGATTTTGAAGGCGGAAAAATGGATCCCTCTATATATTTCCTTCAAGGCAAATTATTTCCGTGAAAACAAAGGAGATATTTGGAGGGAAAGTTTTCACCTTCCATTCCCTTCACTCTTTCTCCTTCCTCTTATTTCTCATTCATCTTTCGTATTCAAACAAGACATATTTCTATTCATTAGATCTCCATTTCTTAATTGGTTACATGTTCCTTTGATGGTCGTGATTTTCATGGATGGACACAACATGTTTTAATGTCATTAGTTTGTAAAATAAAGATGTTTTAATGTATCATGGAAAACAAAAAAGCAAAAAAAATATTGTAAGTAAGAGTTCAGCGATTTGAAAAGACCCGCTTTCTAGAATTAAGAGAGATAAATTATCAGCAAAAAAAAAACCTCAGAACTAAGAAATTAAACTGGTTTTGAATGTCCTTCATGGATTTCATACACATCAATTCATCTCTTTCCTTTTTAGTTTTTCATCTGCAAAATTTTTACTCCCTCCGTCCCGGTCATTTGTTTACCATTTCCATATTTGGGTGTCTCATTCATTTGTTTACCTTTCTATATTGGGAAGACTTTTGATGAGTAATTTCATCACCCAATGGGACTATTGTCCACTTGTCATCTTATGACACTACCCACAAATGGTCCCCTCCCCTTTCCTTGGTCTTTGTGCCAAAAACAAAGGTAAACAAATGACCGGGACGGAGGGAGTAATTTTTACCGTCTTTAAGATTTGACTTTATTTACTCTACAGTTAGTCTATGAGAGTTATATCTAGCCACAAATCATTAAAATGAAAGTTTAAATTAAGAATTCTAAGAGATTAAGATTAACTTTTTTGAGCCTAAATTTTGTTTATTGACTATAACAAAACAATGGTAGCCAATAGCGCCATTATTTGGGGAGTTTTTGAATTACTTGGTTAGTATTGTTACTAAGATTGGCCACGAAGATTTGAAATAAATTTTCTTTTCTTGAAGATTTTCTCCGAAAGTTTGGAACTATTTCCATTCATTGGATTATGGGACTTGTTGATTACTTTGTTTTTGTATGAGGGATCTTTGTAAGTGTAGCTAGTAGTGTATCATTCTTGCATTTCTATTAAGCTTGGATTTTTTTACGTGAAATCTATTTTTCTTGTGGGTTGTTCTTGCATTAGACTTTTGTTTGCTTGATTTTCTTTGGTAATGTGAAAGTTTATTTTACTTTCTTTTACATCTAACATCAACAAAGATGTTATAAATTGATTTCGATTAACCTAGTTTCATTTTCTTTAAAATAAAAAAGTTAAACAGATTTAGAATACCGGAGTCCGGAACATGTCCTATATACAAGTCCATTAACAAAATGCAAGCCCAGTCCAATAAATGAGTCAGATAGTTAGGTATTGAGTTAGTTATGTTTGTTAGATGCAAAACATAACTTTCAACTCTATATATAACATACTTAATAGCTATGTTTGTTATTAAAAGGTCTCTTTATGAAATTATTTTACAGCGCTAATAATTTTTTTTTAAAAAGATAAAATTATGATCAAAATGTCATATCTTAAAGTACATAAATTCTCATTGAAGACGAGGCATATCCGTCTATAATGAAGATGGGTCAGATCCCCTTTCACAATGAGGCAAGTGATCCATTTAATTTCCCATTTGCTCTTCCACTTGCCTCCTTGTGATAGAGAATTTGACTCATCTTCATTGAAAACGGATATACCTCGTCTTCTGTAAGACCAACTGCTTGAAGTATACTTGATGACTGAAAGGAAAATGAGGAAGCACTTTAACTTCATGCTTGTTCTTATGACGATAAGTGACTTGTGACATCTAACAACCAAATCACCTATTTACATTATTTAAACCGATTGTGAGACATCACTATGAGAATATAGGTAATTCATGAAATTAGACCACCAACAATTCACAAACCCAATTAAAAATTGTATTTTACTCCGTACTTTACTACTTTTCGAGAAAAGCCTATTATACTCTACATAGTTCCACGGAACTAGATTTCATGATTATCTTATTAATTGATCGTATGTCAATTTGCATTGTCAACTAATTTGCATTGTCAACTTATCAATGTTTAGAAGGTGAGTGATCACAAGTCCAAGAGCGTGTAGCACAAGGTTCAGCTAAACGGCTACGTATACACTCAGACAAGGAGATTATTATAAATACGGTTTTTCTAACGTGTAGTAGCTTATTATGGTAAGATTTATAAGTACTTGCATTTTTTATGAGAATCTCTTATAAATCTTACCATAAAAAGCTAATTAACGTGTGCCATCATGGCACATTTTAGAAAAACCGTTATAAATATAGCTAAACGGAAACGGATACACTGGGACTAGGAGATTATTATAAATAGGCTACTATGAGTTCCAAAAATATCTACTATATATGTTCGAGAGTTTACCTAGTACATATTAAGATATAACGACTGCGAATTACATGTTATCCAGATAAAAAAACGACGAAACTATCCAATGTTACGTTATTGTTACCGAATAGTAGTATTAACTCTCACAAACACAAATTATGTTAAATCTATTTGCATGTATGTCTCTCACAAGCACAAATTATGCTAAATTTTAATGCATGACTTGTAGGCTATTAGATATGTTCGAAAGTATCGAATGTTACGTTATTTTTACGGAATAATAGTATTAACTCTCACAAGCACAAATTATGATAAATCTATTTGCATGTATGTCTAAGATGGCTACAATAGATTTTACATTATAGAATGACTTTAAAGTTTATATAACACCATTTCACTTATAAAACTTATTGGCATTTAGTATATGCTTCTTCTAATCTTGTTTTTAATGTTACTAGTTTGACAAACTCTTCCTCTACTAGAAAACCATAGCATATAAATAAGAAAAGTGTGGCCACCGACTCTCTTTAGCACAATTTCTAGAGAAATAAACCTACAAGGCAAGTGTATTGGATTAGTCTTACACAAGTGTCATTTCAAACAATCTAATTAAATATGCTTTTTTTTTTAAAGAAATATTTTTAAAACGGACATCCTCTGTTTTAAGGTTAAAACGAGTTAAATAATACCACATGATGGTAATAAAGACAAAAAATTGGTATTTTCTAGGCAACGTAACAAGTGGGTGATTTGGTATGTAATTGACCCGTCTAATTATAATATTACAATTGTGTTATGATTTTAAATATATTTTCTTTTAGATCAATTTTTTAATTAATTTTTGCAATTTAGTTAAATTCACTACACTAAAATAAGATTAAAAACGTTTATAATATATTTTTGGATGAGCAATGAAACTATCTAATATATATCTAATAGTTGTCTAATATATGTCTAATATATATTTATATAGAGTATGAGTTATGAACTATATATATAAATTATTACAAATAGTATATTTATTAGTAAATTATATTTTTAATTTAGTAAGTTGTTGAATATTACATTGCGTATTATTATATCTGCAAGAGTTTAATTTATGACAACGTTATTATTATAATGTTATCAACGCGAAAACATAGCGTCTAAATATTTATAGTAATTAACATATTTTGAATATGAAAATTTTAAAAACAACTCGTGCATTTTTATGCACAGGTTTAAGACTAGTTATTGTATAAGATGACAAAATCCATCTTATACTTAAACATGTTGCATAGCATATTAGATAAAATGAGAATGTGTAATAAGTGTAGTGACTAACAAAAAAATTGTACTATGGAGTACTTCGTATATATGTAAATTGGGCATATTTAACCCGTTTTCATCTTAAGACGATAATATTGTCCTGAATTCCAAAAATAAACATTTATTGAAAATGATAGAGTAAGTATGCAAGTGGATAAGTCGGACATAAAGTTTTTTTCATCTTTTGTAGCTTAATTTTAACCCACATTTGACAGTAACTCACTATTTCAAGCAACATTAACCTGATGCACAAATTGTTTGAATCCTTCATCATGTATTCATGTATAATCAAAACAAACTTTGTCAGACTAATCTGCATGATATATATCAACAATTGTAAACATGTGATAAATTGTTGTCATGATCATAATAATCTGCATGATATAGAATTAAATTAAAATATAATGATTCCTTACCATTATTGTGTGCATGCATGATCTGTCACATGAGAAGGGTATGACTAATTGTAATTGAATATCAACTGATTTCAAACACCATGCATGCCAAATTGAACGAGGTTGAATTAATAAACAAAAGAAAACTCTGAAAACGGAGTAGAGACCCTTGTATAGTTGTACTTGTACACTTGTATTATAACAGTTCCAAAGCGATATCGATGTGACAATACACAACAAATTAAATGCGGTTAAAGAGGAATGACAACTCGGTTCAAATTCGGATCGATCTACACACTTAGAAGTCATTGTTAAGCTCACCCACGGAAAGGTTGCCTTGTAACTAGAAATATGAAAACGAATTGGCTTGAATTGAGTCGAATGTACTTAGGCGATGGATAGATAGTACCCGATCTCGCAGTTATAATCATCTGATATCGAGATCAAGTATAAAATCAAGCTTTCGTAAAATATACATTGTCTAATGTAGCTTAATCCTCGATGAAGAACCTAGTTTGACTAACATTATAATCCGCCACATTCTATACATTATCTGGTTTTCCTTCTCGTGAATTAATCCATTCAACATTAGTCGTACTACTACTCTGTATTATTTACATTAGCGTAAAGGGAATCATAAAGGCAACTAGCCAAATATGTTTCCGACGAGTTTCAACATGGTCATTATCACCTCTTACTATAATTTTACCAACAAAATTTCCTTAAGTCACAAGTCATAACACACTCGAATACTAGTCCGTCAATCCAAAAACACCTTAAAATTTTAAAAAATACCCTTGACGACATAATACGTTTTTTCCAATTAGTCTCCCGTAAGACGGGTATATCCACCGTAACATTGTTTATTTCCCGTTATTTATTAAGAAAGACAACTGGAGACACTTGTAGGTAGGGGTGGGCATCGGTCCAAAACCGGACCGGAACCGAAATTGATAAAAAAATCGGGACCAGGACCGGACCAGATTACAAAAATTCCGGTCCGGGACCTGACCGGTTGGACTGGAATTTAGACTACATGCCCACCTTTTTCTAATTCCGGTCCAACCGGAATCTTAAAAAAATGATGGACCGAAGACCGAACCAGAATTTTTTTCCGATTCCGGTCCGGACCGGTCCATTTTTCCGGTCCGAACCGGATTTTGCCCACCCCTACTTGGAGGAGTTCTAGCTTGGGGCGCAAGGAGTGAAACACAAAAGTACACTTATCTTTGCCTCGAATAACTTGAGATACTAAATAAAATTACTCCCACAATTTTCTCAATTGAAATAATTAAATAAAAATACTAAACAACTGAACAATTCTTCCCTAAAAGTAGTCTTACTCATGGGATTCTGTTATTAATGTTATTGTTAGGAGACGTTATAATTACAATTACAATTAGAATATCTTTATTATTTTCATTAATATTAGTATTATTATTACCTTTGTTCTAGCTTTACTGAAACTTCCATACTTCATCAATGGCGGACACTTCTCAACCAAAAAAACGACTAAAACGTTCCAATTCCAGTAAAAAATTTCTTGTTGGTGAAAAAGTTGAGGTATTAATCACTCACATTATTATTCTTTTTATCAATTTTGCATAAAAATTGGTAATTTCAAATAATAATTAATTATTATTTGGTGGATTTTTTTAATGATTGTTTTGTATCAAATTTTGGGTTTTGATGTTGTAAAGTTTTGATTTTGATCATGCATTCCTGTTTTTGACAATGTGAATTCAATTGGGTTTTATCTGAATTTTGATTTTAGTGATGATTTTGGTTTTTTTGTTTGTGTTTTCAGTAATTGGATTTGGTTCATTTTGTTTGTTAATTAATTGGGTTTTTCTTCATGCAATGTTGTTAATTTGGGGTTTAGGGTTTCTGGGTTTTGATCAGTGGTGTCACATTCATGATCAATACTGTCTTTATATCTTTCTGGTGTAACATGCATTATCCAAATTGTGCTATATTTTTTTTTTTTTTTTTTGTATTTTGTTCACGATTTTGCTTGTTCTTCAGTTCTTGTATTTGGAATTTTTTGTGTTTAGGTTGCGTACTTCCGACTCCCCCTACCCTGCAATTTACGGGAGCCATTGAGGCACTATTTAGTTTGGGTTTGTAGTTAATCAACTTCCTTGGAGCCTCAATTACTGAATTAGAGACTGAGAGTAGAGAAATTGATGTATGCTGTTGATCATGGAGCTTGCTTAGATACCTAAAACATAATTACTCTCTCGACATTTAAGTCAATTGACTACATCCTGACTTTGAAATCATGCGAGTGTAGTTCCTTCAATTGTCTCACTTATTTTACATTTCCTAAAACTTGGTCCAAAATCAAGTGTAGTTTATCGAAGTGATTTGAGAGAGTATATTTATAGTTGGTTTAGTTGATATTTAGACTGACACATCCTATTGTACATTGGCTCAGGTTAAGAGTTACGAAGAGGGATTTCTAGGATCCTGGCATCCTGGAGAAGTCACTTCCTGTAAGCGTGGATCTCGAGTTGTGAAATATGATAATCTTCTTTCCGATGATGCTAATACCTATGCTGAAACCATTGACGTAAGTGGTATAATTGATGGAATCGCATACAAGTCAGAATCAATAGAACAATGTAGGATAAGACCGTCCCCTCCACCTAGGGAGCTAGTGGAAGATGATCTCTTCTATGGTCAATGTGTGGATTCTTATGTCTACGATGCATGGTGGGAGGGAGTTGTTTTCGACAATGATGATGGTTCAGACTGTCGTAATATCTTCTTTCCTGATTTGGGTGATGTAGAAAAGGTAAAGCTCGGGTACTTGCGGGAAACATGGGACTGGAATCAATTTACAGGAGAATGGACACCACGAGGAAAGTGGGTGTTTCTGGAAGTGATTAAAAAGTATGAAGTTGACAACATGATCCCGGTGTCTGTCAGGCAAATATGGTATGATATGAGGGTGAGAAACGAATTTGTTCATCTTGAAGATTGGTACATCACTGAGAATGCCCCATTGTGGGAAGAGCTAATTGTGAAGGTTATTGATGAGTATCTAAGGCTTAGTGTAGAACATTTCCTGATGTCATATGATGTCTCGGAACCAAAGTTAATTCCTGAAGCAAATTCGGCCTCTTGCCATGAAATGGTGCCCTCCATGGATAATGTCGTCCAAGATGATGATATGATGGCACAGAATGAAGTGCAGGTGACCTTGGACAGTGAACAAGCTGTGGCTTTGTCTATAGTTCCTTCAAGCGCTGATCTTAACCCTGTTGTAGAACCTAAGTTTAGTAGAAGAATCAGAAAACGCAGAAAAGCAACAGGGAACAAGAGTAACCTTACCTGGATACCACTTCAAGATAAAATAGACATTAAACCTAAGTTTTATCCAGAGTCTGTTGATGAATACCATAACTCAGTAAAACCTACGCCGTGTCAGACGAAAAGACTCAGGCAATATGTTCTTTATTTAGGATGGAAAGTGGAGTTTACAATGTATCATAAGCAACAGCGGGTTCGTTATGTCTGTCCTGAAGGAAATAGTTTTCATTATCCCCGAGATGTAACGTCATTCTTAAAGTCTGAAAGAGAAGATAGTCGTAGATTCATAGTCACATCTCCTAGCATAATGGAGAGGAATAGAGAAGAGGAAGGCGAATGTTATGATCTGTCTATCGCTTCTAAGAATTGTCCAGAAGCTGTATCTAAGTATCTGGGCTTGGCTGATTGGTACGGTCGGAGTAGCAGGTCCATTGAGTTGGCACGTACTCTTAAGATGAACTTGGAAGATAGTGGCTGGAAAATTCGTACGCAAAAAACGCAGAATAGAAGGGATCAGTTGCGTTATCGTTCCCCCACTTCAAATAGGGCCTATAGTTCATTAAAATTAGTGTGTGAGGCAATCGCAGATGGGATTGAAAATATTGTTATGCATCCATCTAGCTCTATTGCAAAGGAAGATGGGACATTTATTGAGGGACATGAGGACCTGTTACGTAAGCAACAAATGTACTCCAGAAGAAGCCACGTTCTCAGGAAACACAGAGAGAGGAAGCAAAACGGGCGAACACGTTCATCTCGATTTAAACATGAAAGAGAAGATCGAAAGGTTGCAGATAATAGGCTTACAAATGGATTACTCTGTTGCTTCATTTCAAAGAAAAGAAAAGCTTTGAGTAAAGTGAAGAGCTGCCCAGAAGGCCATAACTCCAGCAGAGTGCTTCGGTCAAGCAAAAGAGTACGGCAGACACGCCTTGCAAGTTCATCACAGCTACCTCGGACAGTACTTTCATGGCTGATTGAAAGTAATGCAGTTGTTCCTAGGTCAAAAGTGTATTACTGTAAGGAGAATAATCCCGAACCCTTGGCTGAGGGACGTATCACTAGTGACGGAATAAAGTGCAATTGTTGCAACAAACTGTTCACATTAAGTAGCTTTCAGGCTCATGCCACTGGCTATAGTAGTCGACCGCCAACTGAAAATCTATTCTTGGAGAATGGTAAGTCTTTATTGAGCTGCCAAGTGGAACTGATGCAAAAGAAAATCAGGAGTTTACCTAGAGAACCAGCGGAAAAGAGCAAAGAAAAGGCCAAGGGAACTCGGAGTAAATCATGGAATGACCATATATGCTCAATATGTCACTATGGTGGTGAACTACTTATGTGTGATCAGTGTCCAGCATCATTTCATAAGGAGTGTCTTAACTTAGAGGTGTAATTTCTTTTTAATCTCTCTTATTTTCTTGATTAAATAAACTAACAACTGACAGAATGACCGCGAACAACAGAGTAAGGTGGTTGGATGTATGCAGTCGTACCCCCAATTTAAAAACATTTGAGATTATTTTTGATGGCTAATATGAAGATTGCATTGAGAGATGTGTTGAATGGCCGCTACTTCACAATGAAATAAGCACATCTATTTTATGGAGTCACTTTGCTCATTGCCATCATAACCCAGAACCAAATAATAGTGAATCTTTGGCTCGAATAGAAATAAAGACATATATTCTCATTAAAATAGCATTGAAATTTTCTGCTGTGCTAATATATTTGTTGTTTTCTCCAGCATACCCCTGAGGGTGATTGGTTCTGCCCATCATGTTGTTGTGGGGTTTGTGGTAAAACCCTTATAATAAATACACAACAATCGACGAATGATGGTGTTCTGTGTTGTCATCAATGCGAGCGCCAATGTAAGTTTTGGGGTTTTCACACTCGGTCATATTCGTCATGTTTACTATAGAAATATTTTGGTTTTTTAATCTGTATTTTTGGTTACAGATCATGCTGGCTGTAAAAAAGACACAGAAGTTAATCCTGGAGAAAATTGGTTTTGCTGTAAAACGTGTGAAAAGGTACTCTCATTTTGCCTCTCGTTTTATACTTCTATGTACTCTTTATCAGTTGAAGGTTTTGGAGCTGTCTTAAAATCCAATTTTTTTATCAAGTAAAAAGTTAGGTGTAACTTAAATGTCTATTCTATCCACGCTTTTGCTCAGCAAGCATAAGTCACTAGATCTTCCTAATGATTTAAGCCGGCCGAGATACATATAAACATATGAGAATATGCGTGTCATTCATCTGAGGCGAATCTAGGATAGTTATAGTTCCATTTTAATTGACTATATGGTCAATGACTTGCTCTTTCTAATTGCTACCTGTGTCTATGTCTTTGTGGGCTCTAAATTCTTTTTTAATGTTTCAGACGCACTGGGGCCTCCAGCAGCTTCTTGGCAAACCCATTCTTGTGGGTCAGGATAATTTGACTTGGACCTTGCTCAAACCAATGCAATATCAGGCAGGGGAACATGAGAACTGTGATCTGGTTGCCATGGCTGAAAATTTTTCTAAGATAAGTATTGCTCTTGAAGTGATGCATGAATGTTTCGAACCAGTGAAAGAACCTCGTACTAAGCGGGATCTTGTTGAAGATGTTCTATTCTGCAGAGGGTGAGCCACAATAATTGTTTCGTTTAATTGTTTATTGTTCTTTTTCTTTTTTCTTTTTCTTTATTATGAATATAATACCGGTTATTTCTCCACCCATGTTTAACCCCGTCTCCTATGAATGGTGCTCAGGTCTAACTTGAACAGACTAAACTTTAAGGGATTCTATACGGTGCTCCTGGAAAGAAATGATGAGCTGATCACTGTGGCTTTGTTAAGGTACCATTTGATCGACACCAACTCAAAGCAGAACTATCATTCTTATGAGATTAAAAACTTGCTGGACCCTGAAATTGACTTTTTATTGTTAAGGGTATATGGAGACAAGGTGGCAGAAATTCCACTTATTGGTACCCGCTTTCAGCATCGTCGGCTTGGAATGTGTCGTGTCGTGATGAATGAGATCGAGAAGGTTACTTCCCTCTTTCTTTGCCTTTATATGATGATTATATTAACCTTGCAAAGGTGCTAAATTTTTCTTTAAACATAATTAGTGAGATTTGACACAAACACTACGCATCCTTGCAATTTTTAGGAACCCTTTGCTGGTTAATATTAACCCTTTCCACTAGGAACTGTTTTCATTCATCAGTACAAGTGATCCTTATTATTTGGTGAACCATTTTATGTCATTACTCATTTGTGAACATTTCACGATCTTTTAGTGATCGATTTAGTTTCAATTGTGAAATGGTGTCGCACTTATTAATTCTAATTTGTAAAGTCCTCTTACAAGACATTCCACCATTTTAAATTAGTTTGGGAGAAATTCAACCTTTTCCGGTAGTAATTACATGTCAGTTTATCATGAATTTTAATTATTAAAAGAAGAGATATTGTAATTAGAAAAGTCATTCATTTTTTTTTAACTTTTTTGTTATTTGTTATTTTTTTTTTTGCATTTTATCCAGAACCTTTTGAACCTGGGAGTTCAGAAGCTAGTTCTTCCTGCTGCAGCAAGTGTCTTAAACACGTGGACTACGTCATTTGGGTTTTTACCCATAACTGAAACTGACAGGTCTGAATTTCTGGGTTACACCTTCCTGGATTTTCAAGATGCCACTATGTGCCAAAAGCCCTTAACAAAGCATCCTACAGTACCACACTTGTCGAGAGCTATACCTGGTATTATTTCTTCCTTTAAGTAGTCAGAGAACATTTCGACGAGTCGTTATTTTCTGTAATGAACCTTTTGCTTGATGTAGGTAATCATCGTAAACATCGCAGAATTACTGAAGGAAGCAATAACATCCTTCATCACGAGGGGAATAGTAGCATATCTGAGGTTCTTCAAGAAGACCAGCGCGAAGGGACTGAAATTATAGATAAAGGAGCACAGACAAAGTATGTACTTCCCCTTGCTTGACAGGAAAAAAATAAAAAGATCTCTGTTATAGACAAATGTTATTACAAAATGAATATCTGCAGCTTTTGAGGAGATGTCTATTTAATTGCTACAGATCATCAGACTGTGATATCTACTGGTTATTGAAACAGTTATTCTAGGAATCTAGCGTGAGACGACCTCATAAAATCTCATTTGTTCCCTCACCGTTGCACGGAATACCCCATTGCCATTTTTTAAGTTCTGATCCTTACATTTTTCTCTCCTCATAAGTCAGAACCCTGCCCCATCTCTCAGACAACCCAGCTCCTTAGGTATGATTTCCTGACTTCACCACTCGGCGTTGAAAAACCGTACATAAACCCATATCCGGGCTATTTTTTGGCCGGATCCAACAGCAAATTACTCGGGGAGTTAGTTAGGACCCTTAGGGGTGGGTTAACCTCTTTTTGAAGGAGGTTATGTTATGGTGGTGTGCAAGGGCGTCCGGTGCTTGTGGTGGGCGACAGTGCGACACTGAGTAGTGGTGGTTGTGGCTTGTAACTTGTAAGGAAGAGATAGTTGGGTTAATGATAGTTTGAGGTTAAATTGGCAATTGGTTTCATAATATATGACAACGATTTGTTTGTTTCGGCAATCCGGTCCGGTTTAGTTTTGGACTGGTGAACACCCCTAGTTCTGAGATTAACAACACCAATTAATAGAATCACACTTATCTGTGTTAAGTGAGTGATGTGGGGTAGTTTGACGATAAATTCACAGTTAATATTGTTTTATAGTCCGTACAACTATACAAGTTTGTATTGTCAACATGCAAGCAATCTCTATGTTGATGAAGCTGTAAGCCTGCAATTGAGACTATCAAATGGACTGACGACTTAAACTTGTTCAGTATTTTTTTTCCTTTTTTTTTTATCGACAAACATCTGATAAAAGGGTGCTGTGCCGCTGTCAAATGATTTCTCTTTTTCCCAAAATTTGCTTGTACTGTGAGAACAAGAGGTAGCTCAAGTGGTAAGAGCACTCTTACTCCAACCATGAAGTTGGGGGTTCGATTCTCACCCGCGACATTGTGCGCTCATTTGAACCAAAAAAAAAAAAAATTTGCTTGTACTGTATTAGATATACTTTTTCATTTTTTTTGTATAGGATTTATAGTACTAAGTTCTGATTGTGCTATATAAAACCTTGGCTTTCGCCAGCAGCTCCGAAGACAAGCCCAACTGTACAGACAATAATCCCGAAGCTGCTTCTATCACGGTATGTTCATCTTTCCCTCTCTAAACCCAATAACCTCTTC
Organism: Heliosperma pusillum; assembly: GCA_022085475.1. Lineage (NCBI taxonomy): Eukaryota > Viridiplantae > Streptophyta > Magnoliopsida > Caryophyllales > Caryophyllaceae > Heliosperma > Heliosperma pusillum. Next base: position 18,123 of record JAIUZE010001920.1, on the reverse strand, counting down.
GCTTGTACATTTGACCACAACACAGTTATGTATGCACAGGTGACGACCGCAGTTTCACCCAATCAAGAAGGTGAGCAGCCATGCAATCCTTTGGTGCAACAGGATCGTAAAAAGGTTGTAAGTATATGTTACAAGCGAAAGAAAGCTGGGGAGCCAAGACCTCCACTTCCTCCAAACAGCTTCTCCAAACTCCAAGTAAGTTGTGGATGGTTTTGAATATGTGCTGATGACTCATTTTGTTCCGACGGGTTAGCCCTAATAAGGATCGCTGTAACTTATGGGCTTGATAGAGGCAGAACCGTAAATTTTGCAGTTCCCCAATAAGAATGTGCAAGGGGAGCCATAGATGTAGGGTTTTGGTCTAACAGTAGACTGTTTTGTTTACTCCATGTATAGTTTCGGTTTTAGTTTCAGTTTTAGTAATGTATATCGGCTGAGAGCTATTTTTCTGTTGTTTAATAAGCTCTCAGCCGAAACTTTAACCGTCAAATGCTATGTTTATGTAAATCTATCCTATTCATATTTAATTGCAAAGTTTTGGTAAGACAGATCAACGACTGGATCAGCCATCCGGGAGAATTTCACGAGTTTTGGAAGTGAATTTGAATCGGTTTGGATATTTTCCTTTTCAGTTTACAATCATCGTCATCGGGGTAAATAAGTAATGCTAAGACAAACTCGGACAATTTTCGAAAACTTAAACTTAAATTTTAGCATTTTGTCATTGTTTTGTGGGGGCGAGCGCCCTAGCGTGTATGTCATACAACGGTCACATCATGTGTAGTATATTTCACATAATATTACAACTAAATTGCTCGGATTACTATACAACGGTAATACACAAGACCGAGATATAAAAGTTATGTTCTGTGCATGAATAACAAGAAAGGAATTCAGCATTTTGGGTGCTAAAGAAGATTAAACAAAGGGATCAGAAGACAATCATTTCTAAGGTTTAAGAAAAGTAAAGAACATTTTTTTGTGAGCTTCTTAATAAAGTATCAAACATTTGTCATATAAAGCAGTCTCATGCTTTTCTTCAAGAATCATGTACCCTACTATTTCTCATTGGATAAAGCTTTTTTAAAACAAAAAATTTTAAAAAAAAAAATTCACAAAATTAACAACTTATATATACATAGGATAATGTGAAAAGCATAATTAGGTAAGATATCACACAATAACACAGCCTTATAATTTGAGACGGTCGTTTCACTAATCAAACACTCATTTATTACTATTAATAAACGAATAACTGTCGTTTTACTGATCAAACACTCATATATTACTATCAATAAACGACTAACTTATTATATAAAAAATAATCGTCTTCCTCAAACAATATTACACAATATATACTTAACTTAGATACATATGTTGGATATATGAATATTCATAAATTTATAGAGGCCAACTAAATTTACACTTTCGTGATACTTATAAATAAAAGTATAATTTCATTTGCCTCTCAAAACAACCAATCTCTTACCATATTTCTTCACGCTACCACCTTTTTATTCACATGCACTAATATCAACATTTTTTTTATATATTTCCAAACCCTTAAACTTCATTTTCCCTCCATCATTTTTATTGTTTTTTTTTCTCTTTACTCTAAAAAGCTTCAACAAAAATGTCTTTTCTTTCTACTTCTTCTTCATTATTATACTTTGTTCCAAAACTATGTTTATTTACATTTTTATTAACTATTTTACTTCAAATTAAACCAAATTTATCAGCATTGTTAATGGGTTTAAGACATCATAGTCATAGAAGTCATCACCATAATATAGCACCTTCATTTCCTAATTTAAACCAAACACAAAGTTGTAATATTTATGTTGGTAATTGGGTTCATGATGATTCTTACCCAATTTATCAATTTAATGAATGTCCTTACATTGATCCTGAATTTAATTGTCAATTATATGGTCGACCCGATTCCGATTATCTCAAGTTTCGTTGGAAACCCTCTACTTGTGAACTCCCTAGGTACTTTTACTTCGTCATTTGAGTTCAGGCTTATGTAAAACCGTCTTATATATGAAAATTTTGAAACTTTTAGTTGAGGGTTTTTATATTTTTGTCAGGTTACTCTATTGCATTACTTGTTCGTTAAATTTTGGTTTCGCCATTTGCCAATTTGTCTTAGTGTTAGACCGTCTCACATAAGAAAATAAAGTTTGAGGTGCAAATGGAGTTAAAAGTATAGAATTTTGGATTAAAGTAGATTGATTAGATATTAATTAAGCTAATGCATGTTTTACATGTTTAATTTAGAATTAAAGAGTATAGTTTTTGTCCAGTTACTTCAAATCCTGGTTCCGTCATTTATTTTATCTTATTACATTTTCACCTTACAGTAGTGTAACACTGTCTCACATAAGAAAACTATAATGTATGCTATAAATATAGTTAGAATATATCATTTTGGAGTAATGTAGATTGATTAGATGATAATTAAGCTAATGTTTTACATGTTTAACTTAGAATAATTGAAGAGTATAATTTTTGTCCCTTACTTCAAATCCTGGTTCCGTCATTTGTATGTCTTATATTATTCTATGACCATTTTCACCTTATCTGATATCTCAATGTAGGACCGTCTCATATAAGAAACCTAGAAATATAGTTAGAATATATAATCATTTTGGATTAATGTACATTGATAAGATAATAATTAAACTAATGTTTTTATTTTTAATTATAGGTTTAATGGTTTGGAATTTTTACAAAGAATGAGAGGAAGAAATGTAATGTTTGTAGGAGATTCATTAGGAAGGAATCAATGGGAGTCTTTGATTTGCATGATATCATCTTCAATACCAAGATCTTCACCAACTCAGATTATCAAAGGGGACCCACTTACTAGTTTCAGGTTTTTGGTAAGTTTTTTCTTCCTCTTTTTTTTTTTACTGTCTGAATTCAGATTGACTGACAGTATGTAAACATTGCATGCAATTGGGTAATCATTTCATGCTCTACATGATTATATCTTTCTGTTATTTGATGATAATAAAGCTTAGGGGTAATTTGGTAACATTAGTCGTAAAATGGCAAACGATTTAGTACAAATTTGAGTCGGGTGCCTCGAATAACATGCATGTTATAGTCTAGATTTGAACTCGAGACTTGAGGATAAGCCGGGGGTAATTTGGTAACATTAGTTGTAAAATGAATATCGATTTAGTACAAATTTAAGTCGACCTAAACTCGAGACCCCTAAATTGTAGTTAAGTGTGTGAGTTTTAGAATATAAAAAAAATTAACTAAAATTCTCGATTTTTTCATGGTTCAGGGCGATCGTCTCTATTAACCCCTAGTTGGCTAGTTCCGCCAATGTTAGTTTTGCTCAATGCCCATGATTTGGTTACTCATGTTTTTTGTTTTATGAAGGGTATAGTAGACAACATAATTGTGAGTATATATAATATTTCTAACTCTAAAGATTGAAATAATTTTGAGGTTGAAATCCTAAAATGTGGAATATGTGTACATTATTGGTACAATGTAAGACACATAAGTTGAGGACAACTCGAGTCTTGTGATTGTTGTTGTCCTTATTGATTTATAGATCTTAGCAAAGCACCAGTTTACACACTTTTTGACTTTGTGCTCGAAATTTGCATTTATTAAAATCACCTTTTTACACCTCCAATCCAAAACCCCTTCAATTACGGTACCAAGATGCCCCCACTATAAAACATATACATTCGGCACCGTGTTAAACTTAATACAGGTTAAATATGATAAAACGGATGAAAATAAATGTCTATGGACTAGCAAAAAGATTGTTTCATATATCGAATTGAAGTGTTATTGGACTCGTTTTAATCTTAAATTGAATGTGTGCTATTGTCCAAAATTGTTTGTGCAAATATGTTCGTTGTTGTTTTAATGGATTGTTATATTTTTCAATGACGTGGGAAAACCCGCAATTGATACCTTTTGTGTGCACTTGGTTATGTATTGAGTGAAACGGTTATTGTTGATTATGTAATGTAGGAATATGACGCGACAATTTCATTCTATCGAGCACCATATCTAGTCGACATAGATTTAATTCAAGGGAAAAGAATCCTCATGCTCGATGAGATTTCCGGCAATGCTAATGCTTGGCGGGGCGTGGACGTACTCGTGTTTAACACCGGTCATTGGTGGACTCATAAAGGATCTCTACAAGGGTATGCTTCTATTTAACTCCATATTCACAATTTAATAAAGCCAACTTAAAAGTGATTAGTGAGATTGTGACTAATGTTTAGACATGGCTAATATGCAGGTGGGATTATATGGAAACTAGAGGAATGTGGTATCAAGATATGGACCGGATATCGGCTATGGATCACGGGCTTAAGACATGGGCCAGATGGGTTGATGCTAACATTGATAGTACTAAGACCAGAGTTTTCTTTCAGTCCATTTCTCCTACCCATTATAAGTAAGACTCCCTTTTTAAAATGAGGTGCATAAGTTATTATAAAGTCGTTATACATTATACATTGTTATAGTGGTAGAGGCCAATTGGTCTGTCGGTCGATTTAGTTGCTTAAAACGAAGGTGCATGAATAATATGGCACCTTTTATAGTTTAATTTCTTACTTAATCATTAGGAGATCGATTGGTTCGAAATGTGCATGAACAATATGGCACCTTTTATTTATTACTTAGTTATAAATCGTTAGCGTCAAATTTTCCCTTATCACGATATGAAACACATTATATATTTTGAACATTACTCTTTCTAACATATTGTAAGTTTAATGTATATTAGGTGCATAAACTATTATAAAGTCGATATATGTTATTAACTTGTTACACTACTAGACCACTAGACCGATTGGTTTATTAGTAGAATTGGGCGTGGTAACCCAAATCGAAATGTGGATGAACATTGAACAATATGGCACCTTTTTATTTCTTAATCAGCCATAAATCGTCAACATCCAAATTGCCCTTATTACAACATGTTACATTTATGTTTCGACATTACTCTTCATTTCTAATACACTGCAAGTCTTAAATTTGTATACGTTTGTTCATTCGGCAGTCCATTGGAATGGAGCTCAGGGGAGACAACGATGAGCAAGAACTGCTACGGCGAGACAAGTCCAGCCACTGGAATAGCAATCCCGACTGACGGATACCCGGTAGAAAATGCAGATCAAATGCGAGTACTAAACACAGTGCTTACAGAAATGAGTACTCCAACATCCTTACTCGACATCACAATGCTCTCAGCCATGAGAAAAGACGGTCACCCGTCAATTTACTCAGGCAACCTCACCCCGCAACAAAGGGCTAACCCGTACCGGTCTGCTGATTGTAGCCACTGGTGCCTCCCTGGCTTGCCTGATACATGGAACATGCTTTTTTACACTGCATTGCTTTATTAGGTTCTCCTAGGATTATTTAGCTCCGATCCATCGATCATTTGTTATTTATTTTGAACTTGTCTTATAACTTAACTAGCTCTCATAAAACTAATTGTCTTTAATTTGTAATTTGTACAGTAAAAATTGAAAATGCTTAGCTGAAAATTGCATGCCTTGGGCACAGGGGCGTCCAAGTGTACTATAGTTCGAGATTTGTATTGAATTTTATCAATAAAGCTTGTAAATTCGGTAACGAAAACCGGAGGCCCGATTCCCTCACTCATGAGTCATGACTGCACGAGGCCTTAGACGCCCCCCCTTGTTGATCAATTTCAAATGTGATCCATATACTAAAACTACGCCATTATTTTGAGGTCACTCGTAAATAGGTGATAAAAGGTTTAGAGTCTTGAAAGGTACACAATATTACCAAATGTTTTTTTTTTGTAAATGGAGATATAAGGGTGATTTTAATGTTGTTGAGGTTTAAACCCAAATCATGATTATCACCTCTTATAATTTACCAATTAGGCATGTTGATATCTGCCTAAATGAAAGTTTATGTCAACTTTTATACTACTTCGTTATGTAATGAAGTACAATTAGTTTAAGTGATACATTTTATTTAACTTCATAACCCTAAAATATACAAATAACGTTGAGTATCTAGCTTAGTTTCTTAATAAACTAGAGTGGTCCATTGTTAACTTCAAAAAAAAGTCAAAATAAACAAATGTGAATAATGAGGTGGGGTGTGTTACGACGGTGGTGGGTTGAGCTGTTACACTCTCTGACCCGGTCATTTATTTACCAATTGCTTTTTTTGAGTATTTCATTCATTTGTTTAATTTTCTATAATGAATTTTTTTGATAAATAGTCTGATCAGTCATATCTCACACTATAAGAACAACCAATTGGTCCCCCTCATCTTTCTTTTATTTCTGTGTCAAAAGTAAAAATAAATAAATAATTTGGACGGTTGGATTATTTGATACTGTTAAAGTGTTAATGAATTAAGGAGCGAATCATGTATGAAACTCCAATAATCTATAGAATCTATAAAATTGATATCCTTAAATGAATTATGAGACGAGTCACATATGAAACGGGTTTTATTAAGGTATAAGAATCATTAATTGAATCTCAACCACCACTTTAAAATTTTGATTGAGATGAGTTTCTCAAATATTAACAACGTCTCATGTAACACATGTTAGATCTGTACATTACCCACTCTTCAGATTCAAAAAACATTCAAGTGAGAGGGAGTGAAGTTATAAAAACAACACAAATTCTCATTTAAGAAGGAAATATCCGTTTAAAGCTTAAAATTAGTTAAGTATGCTTATTTGAGATAAATAAGACAGATATAATTCATTAGGAAAACACCAAATATTTGTCTCATTCACACAAGTAGATAGCATATTACTTGTGTTGTGCGGAAGCTTCGATACCCCCGCCTTTGGACTTACCATGGACCGCTTTTTGTTGCCTCCATTAAGCCTCGACCCACCCTCGTCGGGGCGCTAACAATCTTCTCTTGGACGGCCCGTCTCAACGTCGTGAGACCCATGTCGCCTTCGCGAACATATTAGCTCTCCCTCGAGCTATTTGGAGTTTCACGCCTTATAGTGTAAGACACCCTTCAAGTCTTGGGCCCGATACTTTTTTCTTGTGCTTAGCCCAAGTTGAACCTTGGGCTTTGATACCACTTGTTGTGCGGAAGCTTCGATACCTTTTGTTGGGTCTCTGCTGCACCTATGTTCACGATACATAATAGTACGATAGTGTCTGCTTTGGGCCAAGCCCTCACGGACCCGTACAATTATATTTGTGGACACTTACAAAGATCTTATTTCAATTTTATTCTACCAATGTGGGATATGAATTTACACCATAACAACTTAATCCGTTTTATTCTTAAGACATATATACCCATTTAAAAATAGACCTATTATAGAAGCAATTGACTGAGTCTCAATCATCACCTTAAAAATTCGACAAAATTGTTTCTCACAGTTTCTTTTTCCTTAAAAAAAAGGAGAAATAGAAATTAATCTCTATTAGGTAGGAATTTTGTGGCCCAAGTCATGAATTGAGCAAGGTGAAAGATATAAAATGGTGACTTAAATGTGAAGGAGTCAAAGTCAGTGTCCAAACACACAAGCTTGACAAGGTCTATCTGGGTCTGATGCAAATGACCAGCTAAGATGTGTACAAGTCCAAAAGTGTTCTAAGGCTGCCTTTAGTTGCTTGGGTCAATCTATCCTATGGAGCTCAACAGTACACTTCAGTCTTCAGCATGCCAAATCTGAGTTTGATTATACCAAAGTGTAAATCATTATTCCTTAATTATTATCTTATTATTGAGACTGGTATTTAGGAAACCCCGTAAAATTCGAGTTTACTTGTAGAAAAAATGTAAAATAATGAGTGATTTTGATGTAGAATAACTGGGTTAGACTGTTGTTTCATAATTCGTGTCTTGTGATTGGCGTAAGAAACCGTGCCCCTTGCTCCCGCATCAAATTTCTTATTATTTATAGGAAATTAGGATAACATATTATTTCTCGAATGAAAAGGTTCTTCTTCCATTGTATGTTGTATTAATCTTGGGCTTCATATTAACCCAACCATGTGGTATGCTTTCTTCAATCATCATTTTTATTTACTTTTCTTGGATAATAAATTTCAAATAAATAATTTGTGAAATTAAAACATCCGAGTTGTAGGAGATGAGATTTCTCTTTTGTGACTTACAATATTTTTGCGAAGATTCTTCTCCCATATACAAAGATATTAACACATTACCTGCCATCTAAAATCATCAACATGATTTACTCGATTATAATATCGTTTGGGCATATAACTCACCCAACTCGAAATTGTACAAGGTCTATTTGAGATGTACTCAATCGATATCAAATTGAAAACAAAATTAGCATCAACTCAACCTGATCTAAAACCGATTAAATAATACATTTATCCGATCTATTATTATGTCTACCCTTTGTTAAGTACCAACTCTAAGGCCCTGTTCTTTTGGGCTGAATCGGAGCTGAACTGAACTGAACTGAACTGAACTTATAGGAGCTGAACTGAACTTATAGGAGCTGAACTTATAGGAGCTGAACTGAACTTATAGGAGCTGAACTGAACTTATAGGAGCTGAACTGAACTGAACTTATAGGAGCTGAACTGAACTGAACTTATAAGAGCTGAACTGAACTTATAGAAGCTGAACTAAACTGATAGGATCTGAACTTTTCTGAACTTAATTTTAATTAATTGAATAGAATTTATAAAATCTAAAATTTACTAAACTGAACTTTATTACATAAGGTAAGATAATAACATAATTCCAATTTATATACATTGGTTTGTTCAAATATATTACTACGTTGACATCATCTTTATCTGTATCTTTATTTTTTGGAAAGGACTGTCATAAAAAAAAGTATACTCTAAAACATAAGGTAAGATAATAACATAATTCCGATTTATGTACATTGGTTTGTTCAAATAGATTACTACGTTTACATTACGATAAAAAAAATAAATCACATATTACATCGTTTTCTAACCATCTGTTTCCATATCATCATCTTCCTCATCACTTTCTTCTTTATCTTCACTATCACTCGTAACAACGAATTTATTCCCTCGCCAAATGTTTTTTACTATCTTGTTTCGTACCTTTAACATGGTTTTTTTTCCGCTTATCATCAAACATGCCCAAATCTACTGTTCCTTGAATATTCACGTCATGTTGTATAATAGGTATTCCAAGATTATGCATCCTTATAAAATTATGGAGTGTGAATGTATAAAACAATAATAGACATTTGATACTTTTGTGACATTCGGGGCATATTTTTTAACACCCACCTTTTTTTCAAATGACCAAATGTCATTCCACTAATTAATGTCAAATTTTTTTATATCGGTTTTCATAAATAATATATTCCGTATAACTTTTCTGAACTTAATTTGTAAGAATTGAATTTTTCTGAACTGAACTTATAAGAGCTGAACTGAACTGAACTGAACTTATAGGAGCTGAACTGAACTGAACTGAACTTATAGGAGCTGAACTGAACTTATAGGAGTTGAACTGAACTTATAGGAGCTGAACTAAACTTAAAGGGGTTGAGTTTAAGTTCAAAAGAACAGGGCCTAAGTCTCTAACAAATGTTATTATTGTACGTATTTTCTGATGAAATAGGGGTGACATGAAGTCAAGATCAACGTAGCAACTAACAAGTAATTAAGTGTGACATAATACTCGTTATTATAGACTTTATTGTCTAGACTTTATTGCATGAGAAATATAGTTGTTATTGACTTGATGCAACACTCTACTTGTATAGCTGTACGTTATCCGTGTTGATGAAATGGATATTACTGTCACAAATACAAGCTCGTCTTGCTTCAGACAGAACGATCCGTATTATTAATTCAGACGAGTGAAGCTCCCTTATAAAAGAGCAAGTGAGACAAGTGGAGAAATTATCCATTATGTTTCCACTTACCTCACTTGATCTTTTGTAAGGGAGTTTGATCCATCTGAAATAATAAAACAGATCGCCTACGCACAAAGGCTACTAGAGGCTAGAGCTAATAAAACGCAACGGTCAATTAAGAAGAAGAGACAACTCATCAAAGAAAGCTAAGTGCCTTTATTTGTAACGGTAACTTCATAGCAATTTCCTATTTGAAAGGGATATTCTCTTATTAGCGCGGGTTTTGGTATATAGAATATCACAAATTCTTATTTTAGACGGAGGTATCCGTCTTAAGCTTAAGAAGGATACCATATTCTCTCACAAAATACCCATTAAGGGTGAGTGGAGAGCACATGGGGGGAGTCCACCTTGTCCCCTCTACTCATTTCCTCTCACAAAATACCCGTTATAAGATCCGACCCGTTTTAAGCAAGACTTACTGATAGAATATAGATGTGCCTTCCCTAGTCATGGAAGTTCACTAACAAACAACGAGACTGGTTGTTGTCAGGTGGGAAAATAAATGAATCTCCACTAGCCATATCACTTGCTTACTTGTGAGAGAAAATTCGACCCGTCTTCATTAAATATGGATATATGTCGTCACGAGAGTTTGTGAACAAACAAATCAAGTCACATAATTTATCAATCAAACTCTAGTGATTGAGGATCAATTAGGTTTTGTGTTTTTTTAATAAAACATGTTCGATTTTATAAAATTTTAATATAGATTGATATATTGTATACAAGTCGCGTGAGATACTATAAGGTTGTTAATTTAACAATTAATATGCATTCTAGAACAATCTTTTTAGGGTTATCACTTGACAACACGAGAAAATAAACATAAAAGAAACTACTGAATCTAACGATGTTAAAACTTTTTTTTATTGTTATTTTTGATTCCTTATTATGGTGATTTACATGTTTTTATATTAAAAGTTGTCACATTTAGAATTGTGAAAAATATATAATGACTATTACAGTTTAATTTCCGTTTTAAATGAGAATTTGGGTAAGTTTACTTATTTCCACCTCAGTCTCAGAGATATACTAGCACTCAGCTTTATTATTTCTTAGCTTCATAACTTCATGGTTCATGCAATATTGCAATAATAAACGTGTTTGACCATCCACATTAGCCGTTGATTCAAGACTTTAATCACTTCCCCTATTCTAGTGTTTATTCAAAAGACCATACTACCCCCGACCTCATTGTTTTGTTCATATACTCCATGTGTTCCGGTTAATTATTATCCTTTTATTTTGACACAAATACTAAGAAAAAAGTCAGAGACTATTTGTGATTACGATTAGTGAATGACAGACAAGTGGACAAATCACTCATAAACTACCTTCCTAATATAAAAAGAACAACAATTGACTGAGATACCTAAAAAAGTAATAGAACAACAATTGACCGGGACAGAAGAAGTATATCAATTGAAATACCAATCGAGTGATAGCACAGATAATCAAATAATCATACAAATTATATTAAATTTATTAATGAGATTCATATCATACCTTTAGTCACAAAAAACCATCAAACCTTAGAATCAATGTTGCCTAAATTTAGGGGTAACTTATAAAATTCTTGTATAATGAAAACTTAAAAGCCATATTAAATTTGCAAAAAGCCATTTTCACATATTTTTGATACAAACAAAAAACACAAGTTAAGACTATTATTAAAGAGTAACCAGATTTCATTTCACATATATAAGAAAATGGACAATGATCGGGCAACTGATCATATTACATATATAGGACAATGTTCTTTTGTACTTAAAATCTATTTTTTTAAGTTCAGTTTAACTTTTATTAGCCCAGTTCATTTTAACTCCTTTGAATTCAGTTAGTTCATTTCACCTCATATAGTTTTAGTTCAAAAAAGTTTAGTTCAATTCATACGCACTTTTCAATAATTTAAGCTCGTATAAATTCAGTTCAGCTCTTATAAATTTAGTTTACCAAAATTAAATCCAAAAAGAATAGTGTCATACTCCACATTATATAAAGCGTACAATAAAGAGAGTAATGTACATAGACTATAGACCATCATATATATGTAAGAGGCTAATACTGAAACGTACCGCCTATTATCAATGTCTTCTATTAAAAAAACAGTTAAAAACAAGTTAAACTCAGTTTGATATATTTGAACAAGCATATTTGTCTTAAGGTTAAAACAAGTCAAATAAACAGGTCACAGAAGCTTTTTGCTAGTCTTCACGCATTTCCTTATTTGTATTTACCAAGAACAACTCCAATGGATGATGTAGTTTGATTTACCATATTAATTTTTTAAGCTACGTTGTTTTTCGGCTACATAACGCTCCAACGACGAACTACAATATCTTGTAGCTTGTATGAGTCCATATTTTTACTTTTAACCAATGAGATAATTTAGCTTTTATTTTTTTTAAATCAAGTCGTGTAGCTTAATAAAGCTACTATGCTGGCAAACTACACTTAAATTTTCAACTTTAATGGTAAGATACATGCTTATAAGTTTGCAAAAATTGCAAGCAAGTCCTTGGAGATAAACTATTGGAGTTGCTCCAACACTGCTGGATACTTCCTTGATGTATTTGAAATTTAAGACGGATATTACGGTTTTAAATAAGAACTTAAGACATCAATGAATGTAGGGCAAAATAGGAAATGCAAGCATCTAGCATAAGTCAAGAATTCAAAGACAACGCATTATCAACACGTACACATTTCCCAAGATGACCCCACTTTTGACTAAGTTCCTCTCTCATATTTCCCCCCCTTTATATACACCACTCTTTCAATCTCCTTCTTATTCAAATCACTAAATCACACAAACAAGAATCACACATAACACCAATCAAAATTCGGATCAAAACCCACTAAAATTAAACCAAAACCCATATAATCAATTTTTAAAAAAATATCGTTTTTTTTTACCTTAATAGTATCGACAAGACCTAAATCACACAAACAAAAATCCGATATAAAACCAATTAAAAATCGGATCAAAACCCATTTAAATTAAACAAAAACCCAGAAAAACCCATATAATCAATTTCAAAAAACCGTTAGAAAAAAAAAATGTCAGTTGCAGTATCAAATTCACCGGTTTTTTCACCTTCTCATCACCATTACCATCACAATAACTCAATATTTTCATCACCAAAAACTCTATCTCCTCGTCCATGTTCTCCTTTATCTCGACGCTCTTCCGTCACATCGAACCCATTTAAGAAAAGTCTCGCTGTTGGTGTAAACGTGTCCGGTTCGCCACCTTCTGGATTGGGTTTGACGAAGCGGAAGCGGCCCACAAGGCTTGATATTCCGGTTTTGCCGGTTGGGTTTAGTGACCCGGACCGACCGGTTCATGGGGTTGATGTTGTGGAGGAGGAGAGAGATGGGTTTTACTCTGTTTGTTGTAAGAAGGGGAGGAGGTCTTATATGGAGGACCGGTTTTCTGTTGATGTTGAGATTAATGGTGATCATAAAAAGGTAATTTTTTTTTATGTTTTAAATTCGAGTTTAAGTAAGTCTCGTGTGAGACCGTCTCGTGTTAAAATAACTTATGATGGACCGTTTCTTATAAGAATTGGAACTATATTTGATTGGAAATGGAAATATTTTTATCTTTGGTGATAAAAATTAGGATTATATATATGAATCATGTGATGATTAATTGATTATATGATGGGAAAGTAGAAAAAGTTACAGTCTTTGATGTTTGATGTTTATTTGAGATTGTATTTGAATATTTGATGATTTTATGTTTGGTGTAATGGTAAAAGTTTTGATCTTTGATGTTGAATTGGGATTATGTTTGAATTATGAAAAATTGTAGGTTGGAAAGTGGGTAAAGTTTTGATTTTTGATTTTGAAAAGATGTTTTTTAAGAGGGAAAAGTTGTTTGTGGGTTTTCATTTTTCATAGTTTATGATATTTGATTTGATATTTGATTAAATTTAGTTGAATTTTGGGGTATATGATTATTTGAAGTGGATTTTTCAAAGTTAATGAAATTTTGAAGGGTTAGGGAGTATTAATGGTAATAAATTTAGTTAATTTAGTTGATTTTATGGTATGATAGATGTATTAGTTTTAAGATAATTACTCAATTTGACTGTGAATCTGTTCATAGAATTAGAGAAGTGTTGATGTCTGACATGTCTTTTTGGTAATGTTTGTGTAGGCTATCTTTGGTGTGTTTGATGGTCACGGTGGAGCGAAAGCTGCGGAATTTGCAGCTGAGAAGCTCAATAAAAACATCATGGCTGAGATCGAAAACAAGGGAGATGAATGCGATATTAAGGAGGCGGTTAAGTATGGTTACATGAAAACAGATTCCGATTTCTTAGAGGGAGAGTTGCACGGTGGGTCGTGTTGTGTTACGGCCTTGATCACTAATGGTGACCTTGTTGTGTCGAATGCTGGTGATTGTCGTGCTGTTATGAGCCGAGGTGGTGTTGCTGAGGCACTTACTACTGATCACCGTCCTTCTAGGCCTGATGAGAAGGCTAGAATCGAGGCTAAGGTAGCAAAACGTTCCTCTTTCTTCTCCTTTTTTCTTCGGTTTTTTAATAGCGTTGTGCATTTATTGGTGAAATGTGTCTAAATGTGATATTGATGTTTTCTTATAGGGTGGATATGTCGATTGTTACAACGGTGTTTGGAGAATCCAAGGATCTCTAGCTGTGTCGAGAGGAATCGGGGACAGACAACTAAAGCAGTTTGTATCCGCTGAGCCTGAGACACGAGTTGTCAAAATCAGTCCCAACGACGAATTCTTAATCCTAGCATCTGACGGTTTATGGGATAAGGTTACTGATCAAGAAGCAGTGGATACTACCCGTTCTTTGTGCATCCGCAGCGACAAATCCCCAGCACAGCCATTTGTTGCTGCTTGTAAGAAACTAGTCGATATGGCCGTCTCAAGAGGGACTTATGACGATGTCAGTGTAATGATCATCCCATTAGAGCAATATATGCAGTAGTTTCGATAACTTCAGAAATGAGGGCAATTTTTCAATGACAGTTTTAGGACAAAGCACAGGCTATTTTGATTCATAACTGACTTCATAGATGTTTCGATACTGAGATATTTAGATAGGCTAATCATTCTTTGTTAATCTAATTGTTACTCCCAGATTCTTTTGCAAGGCAATATAATTATCGGGTTATCCGAGTTGGATCTATAATCTTTATTTTCCGTTTGATGCATTTTACCTCGGTTTTTACTCAAATGTGTTTCTTTGACACTTGAATACTTCAAGTATTGTCATCAAACTTTTGACACTTGAACTCTTGCCAAGTTCAAGTATTGTCATCGAACTAAGGTAGATTACGATTTGTTAACCCGATTAACTAAGTCACGAGCCTTTCTATTAAGGAAAGGAGAGATGAAGCTAATTTGACAGTAGATTAAAGTTTCTGGAGAAATCATGGAAATGCACTTGTGAACCTCTTCTGTCCCTAGAACTTCCATAAGCAGTTAAGCACCATTAAGTGAATCGGGGTGATTATCGCTTCATTCTCTGCAAATATGATACACAGATTCGAATTCATTTTGTGAGTATCACCCTTCATAATTTTACTAACTAAAACTAGGTGACATGTGCACTTGGTGACTATCTCTATATTGGAAACTACTAGAGCTGACAAGTCTAACCTGACAAAACCTGAACCCGAGCAATCCTACATGATAGACCCGAAAATGTTGTAAATCAAAACGACCCAGTCCGTTGATGACCCGTAATCCAACAAAACTTGATTAAGGCCGACCTGAATTCGAACCGGCTAAAGGTGCTTTGTCAATCGAAGACTACGAAATCCAAAATATAGTGAACCTATCGATCGGACCAAAAGTGCTACCAAACCTCGAAACCAAACCATGAGACCGAACCATAGTTTACATGTTATTTGTCAAACGATGACTCCGAAATCCGATCCATAGCATATAATTTTGTAAATTATTACTTTGTATATTATTAGATAACGTGCAACGTACATTAATCGATCAAATGTGATATGAATCACAATTAAGCGAAAAAGATCCTAAACATTTTCTTTTGTCTATTTCCTCTTGCAACGACTATTATATCATTTATTCTAATCTTAGTCATTAACCTTTTCATTAACAAGTAAATTTACGACTATCCGACAAATCCATAGTTAATGCGAATCAATTAAAAAATAATGGACCTTCATTTCTTTTTAGATGAGTATCTTTAGTCCATTTAAATTGGTGATACTACGACTTCTAGTTCAAGAATCACCTTACAAGGCTAGCTACTTATGCGTAACCAAATTAAATACACAAATTATCATTAAAACTAGTCAATTATATAGCAAATCACATAACTTATTACCTTGAAAAATATCAAAAGTTTATACGTCTTAAGCAAAATTTACTAGTGAAAATAAATACATAGTACCGTGAGGTTAGGAGCTAATATAAATACACAATTTCTCATTGAAGACGGATAATGTCCTTTCTCACAATATGCAAGTGAGAAGGGCAAATGAATTCTTTACTTGACTTTTCATTAGCATATTATGAGAGAGCGTTATCCGTGTTAAACTTGTGAATTGTAACAACTAATGCCCGCATTTTGTGATAGGAGCTGACATAAATAATAATACCACCTGTCCAAAATAATCACCCACGCGTTAGTACGTTACATCGTATGTGTATGAGTGTATGAGTGTGTGTACACTTAGATTATTCATGGTTGAAAGAACATATTACGTCTTGAATTACTCTTGACAGATAAATGGTCAAATGCTCCATGACTCCATCTACCATGTCTAACACATTTGATACTCCAACGAATAACATGCTTCAACGTGGAAATTTAATTAGCACTTCTTATCTTAATTATTGTAAGGGTGTTTATTTTCGCACTACATATTTTACTCACGTCACCCATGTCAATCACCTGTCTTAGCAAACCACCGGTCAACGACAACCTCCATCTCACCGCCATTAGCCCTTTCCTAAACTGACAACATTCCCATTTGGCATACGCCGGATTGCCGTCTCTTCACCTGCACGTCTGATCTCACACCACGCACCCACCAACCCCCAAACGACACCAGACCATCCCAAACGACCGCACCATCGATGCCACTAACGTCGTACACCGTCCCCTTGCCACCGCTCAAACGCCCATCCAAACCCTTAAAAAACTCAAATAAAAAAGCCTAAAAAAACACAATCAATTCAAACAATAACATAAAGAAAATCATTACTAATCAATAAAATGCAATTTGGTAATTAAATATTTGTTCTTTAGTACAATTAGGTCCATAATTGATGATTATCTATAGATTTGAGGGTAAACAGTGAAAAAAGAGGAGAAAAATAGGTTAAGCGTATGATTTTTGTCCAGGGGTATGCAAATGGAAATTATAGCGCAAAAAGTACTGAAATGAGTAAAAAATGTACTGCGAAAATAAACTACGTTATTGTAATTAAGATGTGGTAGAGTGCACACATAAAACACGTGCTTGATTAGTAACACTCTTATTTTTTGACAAAATATAGTATGCATTTTCACATTGAACTACTACTTCACTACAAAGTAGGAGTCCTTTAATCCCGAGCAATTGTTGTCCTATCTCGTTTTTGGCCGTCTCAGTCAATTGTTGTTCTTTATGTATTTGGAAGGTTTTCTATGAGTGTGACACCCTAAGATTTGCGAAAAGAAAAAAAATATTTAAATACATAAAAGATGAGAATACATAACGAAGGTGTGTGAAATAAAAAGGTTCAACAAAAAGGAAATAATATTATACAAAATACATATCCAAAACGGGAGACATATCTCCCGTATAAATACGGAAATAAAAGAGTGTATAATAATATACAAACCTAAAGAACCGAATATAGGTCCAAGGTAAATACTTCGCTCGCTAGCTCGTCAATGTACCCAATGTATGCATCACAAACCTGCCAACCGCATTAAATATAAACACGGAAGCCACAGTAAGTGGGGAGTAACTCCGAGTTCTCCCAGCCACGAAATGTCGAGTTTAATTAAACATGAATAACATAAAAGCAATGTATCTGGAAAATACAAAACCTTAACATATATGATATGCTTTTCATGTTATGAAACAATTAACTAACATATAACCTAGCATATGAAAGCTATCATGTGAATCCGAGAATAAACTATAACACGAGGTAGGGAAGCTGGTATGCTAGCTCAGAGGTTACCATTAACATGGCCATGATACACTCAAA